>VJMY01000111.1:0-149341 GCA_009869795.1 Neelides sp. FZ-2019
TCTATACTTATCATGTTTTGAAGATGACTTTTTTGAATTCCTAAACCAGTCTTTAATCTGAATAGCCAATTCTTCGGAATTCTTAAATATTTTTCCGTTTTCGCCATGCTTAACTAATTCGGAAATGCTATAAGATATATGCACCATTTAGTAAACCACGCTTAAGTGTATTATTATTACTTTATTTTAATTTTGATAATATTTGATCCTTAGGATCAAATAGTGAACTTGCCATTTGAAATTCATTGCACAAACAGGCACTCCACAACCAAACATGTCTACAACTTTCATTGGCAAATCAAGTCCACTCGATGAAGTATGGAGAGATACTCCTAAATCTGCACATGCTGTAATAGAATCAATTTAGAATAATGCAAACCGAAATCATATTTTGATTTGAAATCATGTGTAAAATATTCTCAATTTGCTAACTTACCTATAAGTTTGGGATAATCTTCTGGTTCGAGCCAAGGCAAATGAATATCGACATTTTTCACGTGTAGATCCATTATTTTTCTTTGGTAATATTCTTTGAGTGGACCTTTCCCAGTTATAAAAACAGCCAATTTTGGGTATTCTTTAGGATTATCGTCTTTTCCCATATCATAATCTAAAAATTATTTCTTTATAAAACCAAGACATTCATATCAAATTCGACACAAGTTACAAATAAAAATGTTTACTTAAATCATTTACTTTGTAACGCGGAAAGGAGAATGCTGAAATCTTCATCTTCTGTCCAACTCGTAGAAGAAATTAAGATCCCAACATTCTTTTCTTTTAGAATTGGATACTTGGAAGAGAATTTCTCAATGCATTCTTGCTTTTCTTTTGGTGAAAGAGATTTAAATTTGACAGGAGGCTTGTCATATAGCGTTACAGCTCTAATAAGTAAAAAAAAACATTTATTATATTTTTCTTCAATGAATGTTGAATTAAGATCTTATTTGGTATTATGTAAAGGCATTTACTCAATGTTTAATCTTTTTTTGAGATCATTTTTCATGGATTCAGTGACACAGAAATGACGATCGCCTTTTGCTCCGAAATAATTTTCAAACCATTTGTAAAGTTTGACAATGCGATTTCTCTCTCCATGCGTAAGAGACATAATGGAGAATCCATAATTATGCCAATCAATGACAAAAGTCGAGCCTAAAACTCTTGCATACAGCCAGCAAACACACAGAGTTGGAATTGCCGGCGGGTTTTGCACGAGGATGAATTCCGGGTAAAATTGTCTTCCAACCAACATCCATGTAAAGGCCAAAGAAAGAAAGAAAACTTGCCATGCAACTTTCAATGGATAAGCTAACAGTCTTGGAATTTCTATAAATCAAAAGAAAATGTGATCTTATTTTTTAATAAAATCACGTTTTAAATTCATAAAGATTTTTAAGATTAAAGATAAGATTTTTTGATAAAGTTATTGTTTACGTTACGTTACGTTTTTAGTAAATTGAAAATTTTTATACTATATTACATCAACAGTCAATAATTATTACTTTGAAGGAATGACGGATCATCTTGGAGAAAACTGAACCAAATGTTTGGATTTTCATTTAATTCATCTGGAATTTTTGAGCCTCCATATCCAATCATGTTCACATAAAATCCTTCTTCAATTAATGAATTGGCATGATATTGCATACGAGGACTGTGTCCAATGTCACCGAGAACAACAATGCAAGCAGTCCGATTCATTGTCTTTTGACAATTTGAATCACCACTATGAATATCTGCCGTCTCAATCTTGATTCTTGGAAAATCTATTGGTGAATCTGATGATGATGACTCCATTCAACTCAAAATAATTTTAAAAAATTAAAATTAAAAAAATTATTTAGAATTAAAGCTATGTTAACTTGTCCTTATGTTTCAGTCTTTTGGGACAGATTAAGAAGACGAGAGGATGAAGATGATTTAGAGATTATTCCATTTCCCATTCGTCCAACTTTCGCTCTTCACCCTTTAAGTCCAAGTGAAGAACTCGTGATGGAGTGTAGATGTCGAAGGTGGCACAATGCAAAGAAGAGCAAAGACGGAGATTTCTGTAGTCTCAAAGGGGTTCAGAAGGAGCCCGTCACATCTCAAGGATTCCAATTACTCGAGGACTCCCAACAATCATCTCTCTTTTAAATTACTAGTTTAGGACGCTCATCTTCAATAAGCAATTTCTTGGACTCAAGAATACACGGTAAGCCAACTTTAAAGTAATTTAAGTTATTTAGCTCGTCTCCTTTTGTTATTTTTCATTGCGTGTGAGAAGAGTTGAGATAATTTGTTTTTAAATTTACCTTATTTGATATTAATTTAAATTCTCATTGTAAATAATGGACCTTTTACTAGATTCTTACTAGATTCAATTTAATATTAGCTAATTAATAGGTCTGTTTTGGGTTTTTGAATATTAATTGAGGGTTAATGATTATGAAATAATGATTAGTTAGTATAAAAGCAAATGAATTTTTAAGAATTTAAAAATATTAGCTTGAAGAGAATTTACCATTAAATGCAATCACCATATTACAAAGATTATAAATGAGTAGAACAGTAGTAGTTAAAAAAGGTTTCGCTCAAATTGAATTATTTGAAGCAAAGGCTAATAAAAGTAGGCGTGTATTTGTTATTGGACGTGCGAGTAAAAGTGTCTTGCAATGTGCTATAAATTATTAACTTGAAATTGAATGATCAAAAACGAGTGAACAAGTTTATTGTGAAGATTGTAGACACCTACTTTCAGTGTCCATAACTTTCAATGGTTTCATTTAGAGGATTGTTCCTTCTCGAAGAACTCGTTTTGGCTACATGTGAAACAATTGACATTGTTTAATGGAAGTGACTTATTGGATTCAAGTTAACCTTTCTAACTTTCAAGTAAAAATAAATCATCTCAATTTTGATTAGCTTGCATCCTAATGAGAGTTTAGGTTGGTTATAAACTTTTAACGTTCCAAAGTTCCATAAATAATCAAAGGTATTAGAAAATTGGAAATTCCTTTTGAAATTTGTTAATTTTACTTGGCAAGTGTAACAATAATAAACACAACAAAATGCGTTGCGAAGTTCCTCGAATTCTTTCCCACTATTCCCTTTTAATAATAATGCAGAGTATACACTAACGGCAGTTCATAATTAGTTTCTTTATTTCTAAATAAATATAAGTGGATAGTTAATAATGTTTGAGCCAATTATTTGTTTAAATTAAAGAGTACATCTGATATGATCAGCTTTTGTCTCCTTTTGGCACATGCAAATAAGTATAAGCTAGTAAAAAGTATAAACATTATTTGCAGAATGCATAAAACTTTAATAAAAAAAACTCCTTTACATATAGGTTTGCTTCTTTTACCTCATTTAATCAAATTACATCCATAGTTGATTTTGAGTTGAAGCATTATAGTATAGTAAATATGAAAACAATTTGAGGATGTGATGGACTGGAATCAGTGTCAGCCTTTAATAAATAAATAAACTATCCCTAAACGCACTCCCTTTCCCTCATATTTGGCATAAAGATATAGGCAAGTCGTAGAATGGTAATATGTTCCAATTATAATAAAAGTTGTTTTTCATGTTTTGCCATTGTTGTCACAGATTGATAGTGGCGAAGAGGTACTTCGTCGTTGCATTCTGCAAGTATGACGTGGGAAGACTTGCAGTGTTCTGAAGACTACTAACGACTCACACAGCTTCACGGCATCACAACTCTACTCATCTCCTTTTTTTAGTGGTACAAGATACAAAGAATCAGCTGGGACACATCAACAAACCAAGATTCTCATCGTCTTCAATATCACCATTTTACTTTGACTCATGAGTAAATTTAAAACATTGAATACCTACAGAGTAGAGTAGTATACAGAAATTATTGAAATTAAATAAGTGCTAAATTAAGAAGTTTAATTAGATCTTTGAATGTTTCTTGTAATAGGAAAGAAAAGTCGAATGTCGAGTTCAAGAAATGGAAGTGGAAGATAGTAGACTTAAGAGGAGAAAAAATGGCAGGATAGTTGAAGATGTGAAAAAGCACCGTCAAAGAGATTCAAACGTTGATTTTGATTTCAATCGAAATCAATTCAACCATGTGTTCTGGGGGACGAAATCATAAGCCCTATGATTACTTGTTGAAGTTTTTACTCGTCGGGGATAGTGATGTTGGGAAGAACGAAATCTTAAACTCATTTCAAGATGGATCACACGAGTCGCCTTTTTGTTCGGGTTCAAGTAAGCAAAATATTTTTATTTATCTCAATGAATTTAAGGGCATTTTGTAAAAATGTCTTTGCTCTATTCTGTAATCTCTGACAAACCTTTTTAGAATGCAAATTGAAATGCCAAATGTTAAGTTTTATTGTAGTATTTTAAAGGATATTTTATCACCCATATTTAGTTTAGTTTCATTTCGTATCCTCTTTTTACAAAATATTAACACATTAGGAAGATAGAATGTGAAAGCTTAATTGTTGTTTTTTTCTCTTTAGCTGGGTACAAAACTTCAACGATTTTACTAGACGGAAAGAAAGTAAAGTTACAAGTATGGGACACATCGGGTCAAGGAAGATTTTGCACAATACTGCGTTCGTATTCGAGAGGAGCCCAAGGGATCCTGCTAGTTTATGATATTACGAATAAATGGAGCTTTGATGGTTTAAATCGTTGGCTTCAAGAAGTGGAAGAGGTTTAAATTATGCTTAAGTTTTGTTGGTTTTATTAAATTACAATTTAATAAAATTGTAAACTTTCATTACTTTTCCATAATTCCATATAAGAATACAATTTAAAAAACATATTTGGAAAACTAATGTTAAAATTCATAATTTCTCAGCATGCTCCTGGAGTCCCGAAAGTTCTCATTGGGAATCGGCTTCACTTAGAGTTCAAACGACAAGTGTCAGTCATCGAAGCAGAGGATTATGCAGCCAAGCACAAAATGGGGTTTTTTGAAATTAGTCACCTTTGTAATTTCAATATTGTAGAAAGTTTTGTCGAACTTAGTCGAATGGCTCTCCAAAGGAATGGCATGGAAAGACTTTGGAGATCCAATAAAGGTAATTGGCAATAATTGATATAGTCTATAAATTGAGTACTTAATGGTATATAGGGTTTGAAGTAATTGAGGACTAGCAATGGCTTGTTTAAAGTTGTTAATTTAACGACGCTTTCTTTATGAACGACCTAATTCTACTTGGATTCTTTATTTAATCCAAATTACAAGTACCTATAATTATTTCACAGGATAACGATAAATTGATTTGCTAATTGAGAAAATGAACATTTCCTTGCAGTTCTTCAATTGAAGGAGATGTGCTGCCGGTCCATTGTGAATCATACGACAGTATATGGGATTGACCAATTGCCATTACCAAAAAATCTCAAGTCGTATTTGAAGTCCTATGCGATGACCAGATACTCCACACAGTATCGAAGCCTTCCGGCCAAATTCCCTTCCAAGAAAATCAAATTCCTTACTCCGAATGATGCAGCTAATAACAGCTCCTGTGCGGGCAAAAAGTCTTGTTCTCTCGTGTAATCATCTTTATAAGTGTACAGTTAATTAAGGAAATGTTATCCAGTATATGTCTCTTGGCGTGTTTTTGGCGACGCAAAACTTAATTTTTGAAGTTGAACAAAATATTCTTGTATACTTTCCTTGAAAATAATGTAGCTTTCCGTATTTCACGAGTTTTGAAGGAAAAGTATTTTAACATTATCTACTTGTTATTATTTTATTGTTTTTTGTTAATCATTGCTATTATACATACCTTCTTTTTTTAGTCATTTTATATTTTTAAGAATTCGTATGTGTGTATTCAGGGAAGCTGAAACGTATCGTATATTTTTTGAACTTGATTCATCACATTCAGCGCTTATCTATTTCTATCAATGCATTTTTAATAAATATTTTACAAAAATTATATCTACAGGATGGAGAAAATCATTATATGCAAAAATTATTTTTAAAAAATCATGTTTTATTGTAATTTTAAGATTAACTATTTATAAAAAAAACTTTATAAGACTCGCTTATACGAATTATTTTAATGCGTAAGATTTAATGCATGGAATTTGAGTTTGCTCATTAAATAGTGGAAAAACTATATATTGTAAAAAAAATAAAATGATGCCTTAAATGCAAAAATAAATGTTAATTCAATTGATTTTCATGCATTCATAAATACAAATTCAAATTAGTAAACTGTTTGATTATATTAGCATATTTTGTTGATGAATTTCATAAGAATAATATTTAAATTTTAAATATTTTTACATTTTAGTTCGAGATCTTATCGTTAGAATTAGAATTTTAGAAGTTTTTATCTTCACTAAAGTTGGGGATCTCAAAGTTTTAAGCTTATATATAATTTTCTTAAAATATTTTAAAATGGCTATTGCTAATATTGTATATTGTGCACCCAGCTTATACTTAAAAAAGTTATTATAGTCTATTCCAAACTTGTATGGAGTAGAACTCACATTAAAAAGCATGGTGGTAACCATTAGTTCCACTCCATACAAGTTTTGCAATAAGGTATAGTTTATTATTATTATGAAATAGCAAAAGGTTGGAATTACCAGTTCCTTCTATTTCAAGATTTATGAAGAAAAATGAGAATATGTAGAAAAACTATTTTGATTTTACAAAAAGGTCGTCGTTGAATGCCTCTTAAAAGTATAGAGAAAAGATAATATTGTGATGTGTACGTGTTCGTGTTAATTTCATGTACAAAGTATTTCCTCTCTTGTCTCTTGAATAACAATTATAATCCTTATTCCAAGAAATCGGGGAATTGTATATTTTTGTTTTGGAACGTTTTATTTTGTAAGGGATATTTAAGTTTACCAAATGACCAAAAAGGTTTACCTTTTTACCCTTGTCTATTATTCAGAGCCATTATATACCTTGTGTTTCCCAACATTAGATTTAGTCTTCACGAACATTTCAGTCGTGATTGTCACTGAGTTCGAGTGCTAAATATTAGAAAAATAATTTAAGATCAGTTTGAATTTCACAAGATGAAATTATTTTATTTTGCCATTCTCATTGTTGGTGTATCATGTCAAAATCAATATAATCCAGGTAAAAAAAATCAACAACTTAATCTTTTCTAAATCTTTTTACTACTACGAAGTTCTATATGTACCTACTGTCATAAATTGTATCTCTTTATTCATATTCATATTTTATACAAAACTTTACAAATGTGCTTTGTTCACAGGTCAAAGTCCAGGCTATGGACAACCTGGTTATGGACAAAATCCAGGATACGGCCAAAGTCCTAGCTATGGACAAAGTCCTGCATACGGACAACCTGGCTACGGACAAAATCCTTCATATGTTGGGTCGCCTTACACTGGAGGTCAATACGGAAGTCCCTACAATGGAAATTCACTTGGCTCCTTCCCTTCAATATTTCCTTCATACAACCCATGGTTTCCGAATGTTCAGCAAGGATACCGGCCTCCTGGTTCTGCTCCTTATCAAAATTGGAATCCTCAAGGAACTCCGCAACAAGGGTCTTACAATCAAGCTCCTTATCAAGGCGGCCAATACGGTCAATCCATTCCTGTTCGCTCTGGGCCTGTACCTGCTGGAGGACCTGGGCAACTTGCAGGAGGACCTGGTTACCAAGCTCAACCTCAGCAGCCAATTAGCGGAGGACCTCCACAACAAGGAACGGGCGTTCAACCACAACCACAAGGAGGCCAAGACTTTCAGCAAGGGGGACCTGGGCAACCTGGAGGACTATCGGGAGGACAACCTGGGCAAAATGGAGGACTATCGGGAGGACAACCTGGGCAACCTGGAGGACTATCGGGAGGACAACTTGGTCAAGACGCTCAGCCTGGAGCAGGTCTATTGGACGTTCGAGGGCAACCACAACCAGGAGGTCAACCTGGAGGTCACCGTTCCCCGCAAAGAGGTCAACCAAGCGGAGAGGGCAGTTATGGACAAAAATCAGAAGACGACGAATTGAGAGAGGAGTACCAATCTCAGTTCAACAGGCCTGGCTCAAGAACCGAAGGATCTGATGATCAACTCAACGGTAATAAACTTAATAGACCAAACAAGCATATTCATGGGGGAAAATATGAAGAGACTCATCTTAATAATAATGATCAAAGGATAACAGAGAGCGGAATTTCCCCCGAATCGAAAGAGGATCTGAGGGAGAAAGTTGAGAAAGAAGAGGAGAAACCACAAACAAATGAATTTAGTCTTGGAAATTTACCCTTGGACCAAATCGAAAATCTTCATCAAGTTATAATAAGTGATAATGATAAGAGTTCCCGAAACAATTTTACTGACTTTATAGACGAACCTGTTTCTAAACCTAAAGAAGAGAATGTTGAGAATACATGGGACGAATACATTTAATTTTAATTTAACATTTTATCAATTTTATTCAATGCTAATTGACACAAATAATTTTTTAAGTCTCTAACATAAAATATTGAATAAAATCATGAATTATAATAATTTTCAATATGTATAGACATTTTTTCGTTTGTCCTACCATATACCAACAAGATGCATACTTTGCATTATGCCTACTTAATAAATAATTGAGTATATATAATGACTATATATTATTATTATTATATTAATAACAATTAATCTTAAAATTATCAAAAGTCTAACGTCTTTGAGAAGTAATAATAATGAAGTTAGATTTAATTTAAGTAATTGAGTATAAATATTGTTGAAATGCAGAATCATTAATTAATGATACACAAGTTTATAATTAATAATATCATTTTATTCATTTAATTATGTTTAACGCTGGGAAAATAGTCATTCTATTTACCGTATTACCGAATTACCAATATACCAAATATAATTAATCGTTATTTCCTTATATAAAACATTGCGAATCGTGGTAAAGGAGTAATAATTTGAAGGTGAGAAAACGATATGGTTTTTTAAACATTAAACTTTACAACATGTCTTGTATAGTCATAAAGCTAGAAATATAATTCATAACAAATTATAGACATTTTCATTCAACCGACATAAAAGTTCCTGACAATTATTTTTAAATAAAAAAATAAAGTTAATATTGATTCACATCCCACTCGTCCAAAACATCATTAGGTAATAAGGCAATGTAGTTAACAATGATGTTAAATATCTTTATGGAAGTAGCAATATTATTTATATTTGAATCAATAACAAAGGGAATTTAAATTTTAACTTTAAGTAGATTTGATGATAATTACACAATATAAGTGATTTAAATAATTTATATATTGTGATGTAATTATGTAATTTAGGCTCTTCGTTATTCACATATTAACTTCTTTAGCATCATTTTTATACGTAATTACGTTCAATGTTATTTTGGTACTAAACATTAACTTTTTGAAACTCAACTAGCATAAACTAGCATATCCGGACTATTAACTTTCATAGACGAAGGTAAAAGAAAACTTAAAATTCACTTTTATTGTAGATTAAAATATTTGTAAAAGATGCAGAACAGAACAATCTCCAAAACTTAATTGGCAACTAAATAACATGCATGGTGAGATGGCTATTAAAAATTCAGTCTGCAATGCTCGAAAATGGGAAAATTGCAAACTTTGTTTTTAAGATAATTGATAATATTGTAAGTTGTAAGCAAAAGTTTACATATTTCGATAACATTCATTTGAAGTGTTTTTAAGGACGTTTAAAAGAATATTAATATTAGTATTGAAAATATTAAATATATGCAATTTCAGCCAAGTTTTAATCGGGCTACGAATATCACTTTGCACGAAAACTACACTGATTAATTATACAGTAGAATCCAAGTATTTATAATGATATTCAAAGAAATACAATAACGATAAAAATTATTTCTAAAATATTACAGCTTCGATAAATCTTGGAAATCTTGAATTTAATAATGGGGTTTACATTAACTCTTAACATTAAAAGAAGTTTTCACAACCTTAAAATAATGCATTAATATTCACTTATCTACTTTCATTAGTCAAAATTGCAAAGATGCAACAAATTGTGTTGTGTTTAATTACCACAGACGTGAGCATTTTAGTTTGTATAAATGTTATATAATAACTACAAGTAGAGATAAAATAGAATTGAGCTAAAATACTTATGTGATGAATAAATACGGAGGCACTCGTTTAAATCCACATTCTTAGGCTTAAAACAGGAAGCAGTTAAAGCTGGTAGGTAGATGAATACAAGATAAATAATAGAGCCTAAATAATAAAATTTGTTAAAATAATAATAATCATTTACAAAGTCGAAAGAGAGATGCACCTGTCTGACAATCGAGTAACTGAATATTCGAAATTTAAAGCACATTCAAATATACTAACAATAAGACGAGCATGAAAGGCATTTATGAGTTTAAAAACATACTTTTAACAACCGAATCAAATCAATCTCAAAATGTATCAAAAACTTTGAGATTGATTCAATCAAAACAATAAATTAGAGAAACCAAACAGACAGAAAGGTTGTTATCTAAATTCGTATATTTGAATGCTCTTCTCAGGTATATGCGTCAAGTTGAGGGACTGGAACCTGAAAGCATTAAAAAAAACTTTTAACTTTAATTCATATTTATATTTATTTATTAGTTATGAAAATGAAACGAGAGGAAAAAATACCATTCTGAGCTTCTGTGGTAGTAATATCCTTCTATTGAGGCATCATTCATCGTGTTTTTCATAAAGATGTAGTAGAATCCTGCGAAAGAAGCTCCTGATATGTCTTTAATAGTGTGATCCGGCACGAGAAAATGTTCCTTCCATCTCATGAAAACGTAGTCAGATTTGCGAAATGTTTCATAGTCGAAATTATCCGAATTGAACGTTTTGGCATATTGATTGAACGCTTGAAATTTGCTCCAATGCTTCTTGTCAACTTCCTATTAATTATAATAAAACATTTTTAAGACATAGCACATTGGACAATTAAACTTTATTGAATTTAATTTAATTGCAATATAACAAACTTTATTAAATAATATACATTTGCAAAAACAAGTGTCTTTTTTATTCAGATAAAAAGTTACAAACCTCATCGGCGTCCCATTTTCTCGTCAAGAAAGGATTTTTCTTACTAATGATTTCGCCATCAAAAAAGGTTGTTAAAGTTGGATATTCATCCGTAAGACCTTTAATCTTTAAGTATCCACATAAATATCCGTTTTCCTCGTCGACGTGCTATTGAACAAATTTAACAATTGAATATACAATTTAATCTTTAACTCAAACTTCTTTAAAATGATCTTCATTATAAAATATATGTATGAGTCAAACAGTTTAACTCCTTTTTTAAAAAAAATGATTAAATAAAAGTACTCATGTCACTTAAATAAAATTGAGAGTTGGTATTTTGACTTTACCTGAAGAACTACTTCGACATCATAACAATTTCCTTTCGACTTTTGATGCCCTTGGAATCTTGATCCGTTGTAGAGCAAAGAAGGCGTAACTCCAGGTTGCTTGGAGTTGGCAGGCGGCGGAGGGACTAACTCGACCCGAACTGGCATTTTCAGGCAAATCTAAAAAGACCAATTACTTTTTAAAATTGCTTAAAAGTTAAATACTAATTTTTTTTTACTAATACAAAATGAATAATTATGTAATTAATAAAAAGTTAAATGGTAGCGTTTGCAGAATATTTGGATAATTATACTTATATGAATAAAATGTCTAGTCTGGTCAAGAATTATCAAATCTAAACTATAAAAGTTTTCAATTTAACTCAGATTTAGAAACAAACAAAAACTCACAATTCTATATCTTACGATTATCAGTAAAATAAGACTACCTACTTTATTATTAATTTTATAATGATATCAGAATGAATTTCATCTATATTATATCTATCTATTAGTTATTTACGAAATATTGAATTCAATAATAATAAAATCAAGACTCGTTTGTTTTCATTTTTACAATACGCATATGAATTAAAAATTAAACAATAACTTTATTCACTTTACTTACCAATGCGCAAGTAATTTAAGATCTACTGGATTAAATTCCCGCTAAGCTCTTCTTCTTGTAACTGATGTGAATAAAAAAAATCAATCAGAGATAACTAGTCTCAAAGAGCTATTAAACCTTTCCACTTTCTACAAGAGTTCACTAACCGAGCAAAGCGGAGCAGTGGGAGTGATGAGATGACTATTTGCCGTATTTGCATATATATTATCTCGATTTAACTAACCTAAAAGTTTAACCTTCCTCTTTCCTCTTTAATAAACATATAACCAAATGTATTTATTAAATGTATTAATCCTCAACTCTATAGCTAAAGCTGCATGAATTTCTGACAATATCGCGTTGCATAACTTTACACACCACACTCTCTTAAATTACAGACCAGTCTCAATAACGGTTATGGATTAAGTGTGTCTTTATAGACTCCCAGTCTCCCAGTATTAAATCGAAGACTTAATATTTCAACACACATTGATCAAAAATGATAAAGATAAATGAAAGTGAAAGGCAAAATGCATGAACCATGAGATGATCAAATGAATAAAAAAAATTGTTCATGTGTATCACTTACAAGTTACACGACGGATTGAATCAAGACTGCGATGAGGAAGTGTGAAGACACTTTCCAACAAGACACTTCCTTCCCTCCCTTTCTAAGATCACAATTAAAGGCTTTTCAAACCAAGACTGCTGACTCTCTTGACCTGGCTTTTGGCTCTCTTCACCTCTCCAAGATCACTTGAGTCTCATTTCCTCCAAAATGACAAAAACGGCCCAGGAGGAATATCAATCCAGATATTCCAGTGAAATGAGTTTTTGGGAGTTTTGAAAAGCGAAGCAGAGCAGGCAAAGGAGTATGTAATTTAAACGGGAAGTCAATCCCCTCTCAAATGAAGAACCCTTCACCTGAATTCTCTCAACCATGGGATTGAGATACAGAATACATACTTGTATACAGAATTACTTGTATAGTTATACACGTTAAAGTATGTAAAGTGCATGGGAAGGAGTGGCTGGTGAGAAGGATAGGGATTTTAGCCCAGGAATCCCTCTGCTTCCCACTACTTAATTCCACCAACAATTTTCTGATCCAAACCCAACGAGGGAACATCCACAGTTCCACACTGTGTTCTCCACACCCAACTTGTCGCCAGTGAAGAATATAAAAACCAAAGGGGAAAAAAGGAGGAAATTATGTGAGACCTGATCTCCTTCCTACTGCGCTGCCTTCTTTGCACCCTTTTAGCCAGACACTAAAAGATCTCGAGAGAGACCCACGCAAGGAGATCACAGGATGATCTGCGAACGATCGTTCTTTCTATACATTAAAATATGCTATTTGATTATAAATGATTATAGATAGAAGGCTTGATATGATGATCCTTGGTTAACCTGCAATTAAGTCTTGTTGATAAAAATTGAGTCCTTCACTTGAAATACTTTTTTACGCGTCTCAATTTAGACAATTCATGACCTCGCAATTCTGTGAGACTAATGGAGTGAAATGCCAAACAAACTAAACTGTACCAATGCCGTTAGTTTTGATGTGAGTTTTTGTATATGGCAAATGTAACGGTTTTGCTTGAAAATTGCACTTTATCAACCATTTTTAGAACTAATTGTAGAATGAACTATCATGTGATATTTGATTTCTATGCTAAAACTCCTAACATGTATTTTATGATTTACTAAATATTTAGATTTGTGTTTATGCAGTTGAGAGTGTATGAATTATGAAGATTATGAGGAATTATTATTGTGTAGTTTGATGCAATAAAAACGTTGGATTTTAAAAAGATTTAAGTAATTGTAATGTTTAATATTTCTTTTACAAACCAGAGATTCATTAATCATTGGACACAATGAAGAAAATGAAGATCTTATGAATAATGGTAAGACTAAATATACAAATAAAAAGTACTTTAATTATGAAATTAATGCGGAACTGAGATTTGTTTAGTATTTGATTCACACAAATACATTTATTTTGAAATGAAACATAAAATGATATAACAAGTATCGTAGTATGTTCTTAAATAAAATTGTTCACTGTCAAAAAGTGGAATTATTAAATAAAATTACTGCTAGTTTGATATTTACATTTGTAGTGTATGGCTTTGGTTTGTAAAGTCAAGTGGAACTTAATGCTTTTAGAATTAACTTTGTCATAAAAGTTAGAATAATATTAGGTATTTTTTATTCACTAACTCAAGTGTATTTAAACCTAAACAGTCTTTCAATGTTTTCATTACGCTCGTATTAAACACAATTAGAGTAAATATAATTGCAATTTTAAAGCATCCCAATGCTCAAAAGGTAAAACTTCAATTTTAAATGTAATCAAAATACAATACATTATCTATTCCATTTCCTTGATTATTTCTTCAATTATCTTTATAGACACTTTGGACAATTTCTCTTAATTTCAACTGATTCTTGCTTACCCATAAAAATTATACCTTAACATAATTACTTGTACAATTTTATCGAGCTTCTTTGTGTAAATGTTAATTATAACTTGCATATTAAATTAATGTCAAAATGTTAGTATTAAATGACAAACTTAGAGGTAATGGCTATGAGATGAAATGTATCACATTGTTAGTTCATTTAAATAATAAATAAGTAAATTATGGTACATGAGGATAACATGTAGCTACCAAAAGAGCACTAGAGAAAAATAAATTGCGTTTATGAGGATCGAAGGAAATGTTCATTTTTGGTATTTCTTTAGCGTGGAGCTGAAGGATCTCTTGATGATCAGCTACGCGAGAGTCTCGTCTTTCTCATCTTTTTTATTAGGGTAGATTGAGTCAAAATCTAAGGCACCATGAATCCGAAAACGATAAATACACGTAAACTCCTGATGCCCATGGTTCGAGAGGATTTTGAGCTCCACTATAGGATATGCATGCGTGGATTGATTCTGGAACATTAAAAACCAATTAAAATAGTTTTATTCGTAAAGTAAAGTTAATTAATGTAATTTATCACAGGTCAAGTTGAAAAAAATGAATAATAATATAATAATAATAATAATAATAAAAGACCAGCTTGATATAAAAAGTTAAAAAGTAAAGAACCTTACCACGACTTTGAAATACTGCAAGGGTTCTCCATTATCTTCGAATGTATAATTTCCAAAATCCCACATTGTATCAAAATCATGCTCAGAATTTAAGCCCTGTAAGATGAAACAAGAGTTTTAATAAAATAATAATAATATCAGCAAAAAAATTCCGTATTAGGAATTTAACATTATATTATTGAGTGCTTACAATAACTTGAAATTTTTGTGGAGCCGACTCGATTTTGTTGTATGGAGAAATTTCTTTGGGTATATGCTCAAGAGTGAATCCCGTAATGAAGGATGGAGCTATGAGTTTGATAACAATGTCCCCGACTGAACCCTCAAAAGCCCAACACTCACCAGGTATAATACCAGGCTAAAAATTCAAAATATTAATAATTACATCTTGTCCTTGTAATCCATCATTTTATTAGAAAATGCATAATTTTTATTAGAAAATGAATGTAGGTAATTTATATTTCAATTTCACAATATAAAGATGTGAGTACTATGATACCTGAATTATAACTCTTGGATTATTTGCCGGAGACCATAGTTTGAATCCCCAGATGCTAATGACACTATTTCTTCTCGGCCATGTCTTGGTACAACGCGTACTCAAAATAGAACCACCAGCCGGCTCGAGACCCAAGTCTGGCATTCCCGTTTTGTCAGCATCGTACTTCCTGATAGCCATCCTAATCAACTCCTCAATATCTTCTGATGACAATCCAGATCCTCCACGTCCGACAACGGGGCAATTCTTTTGGCAACTTATGCTCACTTCCTCAACCAATCGAATTCTCAATTCTTCCTCTAACTTTCCCCAATCAAAATGCTGTTTGGCCCTTTGATCGAATTCAGATTCCTCGATTTTCTTTTTCAATAAAGTTGCAAATTTCTCTTCTGTATTCTTCACAGCTTCCTTGAATTCCTCGTCGCTCTCTTTCCAGATATTGGCCACGTTGAGAAGATTTACTTGTCGACCGTTGCGATACTCTCCCAAATTAAGATTCAGAATCTCACTGACAATTTCACTCCTCGTCACGAGTCCTTTAATTATAAGCTCGTCCACCGTCATTTTCAATGAAATGTGCTTTCCATCGAGTCGCTCAATTTTCTCATTTAGATCCTTTTCTAAAGTCTCAATTCTCAAATGAATATTCTCGAATTTACTACTGAACATTTCTTCATTGATCCCTTTGGTCGGTTCAGACGGAGCTTCTCGCTTTTCATAAACAGTAACAATCCTTTCAACGGTTTTTCCACTTTGACCATAAAAATACAATGCTTTCAAATAAGGCCACACTAAAAAAACAAAATATTAATTTTGGTGATTTGGATTATAAGTAATATATATTAACATTAGAATTACATATTTAATAAAAATGAATCTGGACAATTCTGGTTTGATATTTATTTGTACTACATCATATGATTTGATTTGATAATAAAACAAAAATTAATTTGAACTTACTGAGAAATAAAACGAAGAATGAGAGAGCTAACAAAAGCCATGGAATAATCTGTTTAATCGAGTCCAAAACACTTGACATTTCATACTGGTATAATTGAACATTGTGGTCATTGTGATGTTCATGGTCGACGTCCAAGTTTGTTATTCCATGATGAGAAGTTCCATTTTGATCGAGACGTCTCGTCCTCCGGACTTTTTTCACGTTTTCTTCATTTTGAACATTCTCCTCAGTCTCATTTCGATGCCAGCTAAGATTTGTGAAATATGAATTAAGGGTTCTGTTCCAACTTGAGAGGAGTTCAACAAAAGACGTATATTTGTTTTTTATTTTTTCAGAAACCCCAATTTGTTCTGACATTTCTTGTTCTCTTTGCATTTGTTTTGATTCCTTTCTTTGGTAAACTCCAGCTGACGAACTCACTTCATGAGAAATTCCATTCTTTCCACCTGAAGACTTTGTCATCATGGACGAGAAACGAGAGAGACGATTCCGAAAGAACCCTTCATTTGAATGATCAACATGGTTCAAATTGATGTACCTTTGATGATGATTATGATCTTTAGGAGCCGGAGGATTTTTGTTCAGGATCCAGAACTCAAACACAACATAGTTGACAATTATGTAGTAAATAAATGCTGGAATTGCTTTAAGACACTTGATGAACACATTCAGGTAAGTTGCAACGACGGAGGTTTCCACTTCTTCAGAGGAAGAATCGTAGTCAAATGATGAATTATATTTAAAGTCCTCATCCTCTTCATGGACTCTACCTAAAAAATCACTGAACCCCTTGTGACTTGAAGCCTTCGTTGACCTCAACGATCTTTTGGTCAGGACAGTCCCGGCCGTTTTACTGCTCGTTCTGCTCTCGCTCGACCGGTTGCTTCTCCCGCCTGTGCTCCCCGCAATCGAGTTCGTCCGAGATTGAGTTTCTCCCGAGGCTTGTCGAAAGATCTCTAACTCGTCAAAAGCCCCGAGTTGTTCCGTTCGGGAAGACATGCTGCTCCGCGTCCGAATTTGCGTCCGCTCGTCCCGGAAGCTTGAATTCCTCATATTTTATAATCTCTCTTGAACTTTGAATTTAATGTCTCCGTACACTTCACTCGCACGTTAAATTGTAGACTCACGAAGCTCCCATTAAAACCTATGCCCACCAAGAAAGTATTTAAAATTCCAATTAACAAAACTCACTTATTACAAACTTGTCAACCACTAACGACTCCTTCTGTTTCACACAACAAAGGCATTATTTGTTTATTTGAATTTCCTCAATTTGAGTCTCTTTGTGTCGTGGAGCGAAAAAGTTTAGGATTTGAGCGATCAAACAAAAGCAGAGCGGTTGAAACAGAGAACTCCTTCATGTGATAAAGCCTTGAAACTCCCATTGGTTCCATGTATTTGACAAGGCAGTGTAAATATCCCATAGGCTATTCTAAACTTTGACTTGCCTTTTACAAGTCCTACATAATCTTCATAGGTAAATTGGCACGTTTCCAATCACTCTGTGTGCCGGGGATATGTCTACTCAAGATATTAATATCACCTTACGATTTGATTTATCAAACTGCTCCTCCTTTAATTTTGAAATGAGAGGAAAAGCCGCCATATGCTATTACTGCTCGATATAACTTATAACTTGAGATGATTTCCCTATTTTGCATGACGGTTTTATCCTTATTGAGTTAAACTGTTTTCATTATTATCACGGTTTATTTATTCCATTATCATATATGGTTTGTGTTTCACAAAATCCATTACTATATACATTTCTGCAAGAATATTAATGAACTAAATATACTAATAAAGAGTATGTAAATATAAAGAAGCTCCTCTGAATTCGACGTTTCTTTATCGTACCATTGTATTCAGCATTTTCTGATAGGATTCATTGTTTAGTTTATTCCTCATATTTATGATGCATCATCCACTTTGATTTGCATTTTTAACAAGGAAGTGAGAACATGTTTATATTTATAAAGGTATAAACAAGGTAATGATGTAATGGAATATGACTTATGGCTTCTTCAGGTACTCCACACGAGACTCACGACAGTTCCTATATTTGATATAAACGATAATGCAAATAAGGAGAGTTTACTCTGCTTATTTGCCCAATGGCAATTGGCATAATACGAGTTCTAAAATAATTACCATAATTTACCTTTATTGCCTGCTAGTTATTGACTGCCTTTTATGTTTCGCACAAAAATTAGCGTTTATGCACATTTTTAGCAATTTGAAATGCAATCTATCAGCATGCTGTAAAGAATGACGAAAACATGATAGATTTTCAAACCTTGTATAAATTTAGCTATTTTTTCGAAATATTATTAATAAAAAATTAGTTCATCCTAATGCCTTTAAGATCATTCCTTTAATGCACGAATGCAAAGTATTTATTTATGTGCAATCAGGTAATCAAAGAATTCAGAATCAAGTAGTTTTGAATAAACAATGTGAAACATGTGAAACTATTGAAGTGAACATGGATTTCTAACATTATACACACATGTTTGATTAATATCATTCATCAAATGCTATAATCAAAAATAGGAATTTAATACATTTATAATTGCAAATTGGAAAAGTCAGTAATAAATCTCATTTCTCATAAATACGACAGTGTGAACGATGAAGATTTGGTTGTTATATATTTGTAAGTATTTCTATGCGTGTACTGTATGATGTGCATTCATAAGGAATTGACGTTTAATCTACCCAATGATGCCAATAGGCAATAACGAACCATGCCATAAGACATTCAAAAGTTTCTTGGGTATTAGATCGAACCTTTAAGAGCTCATGGAACTCGAGCACAACTATTTGGTATCCAAGAAACAATGACCAAACACAAAACGTCATTAAAATTGACAACAAAACCTGAAGCAAAGGGTTTGGGGTTTATAGGACAAAATATTCATTTACATACTCAACTTATAAATAATAAACTTTAACATTATACAACTATCGAGATCAATAAAATTGCAATTAAATCGAATCCAACTTTTTAAGCTTCTTCCAACAAATTAAAGTTTTTATTAAAGTTCTTACCATTTTGATCCTTCTCTCGGAGTTCACAAGGAAAGTTCCATAATAAACAGACGTAGTAGTTTACATCAGCTAGTTAATCCAAACTTCACAATGCACGTTTAAAATGTAGTTTATAGTCAATGAGAAAAATAAGAATTTAGAAGAACTGAAAAGAGAAATAATTCGTGAGCGTGGTGAGTTGAAAGTGTCTTCGAGTTTAGCATCAAATTGTAAAGATGTCTTTTAGAGATTTGAGAAGTAAGAACTTTCCTTTTATGCTAAAGATTTAATAAATAATAAATGAATAACTCATAACCTTTCTTTTCTCGATGAAGATCTAAGCGAGATCCTGAGGTCTGTGGGGTATCCACGACTCGTTTCATTAGAAAATTTTCGAAGCCCAAATTTCGCTTTGGTTGCCGACATAAGTATATGGCTCGTTAATCAGTATGAACCAAAATCCGATTTCCCCACGTCAGTCGCCACAGAACAAGAAAGGGTCATTTTCATTAGAACATTCGCTGAATTCATGGTAAAATAGTTAGCTTATTCTTAAACTCCGTTATCTTTATTATGTCTTTATGGTCCGTATCTGCTTTATGATAATATTATTAAAAATAGGTTTGTATTGAAATTATTATTAATAAAATGTTGAAGTAATGAAATAAAATTTAAATAATTACAATATAATTACTCACAATATTATATGGACTCTCGTAAACAATATTTACTAAACTTAATTTTCAATTTTAGTTGTCAAAAGTTCAAATAAAACTGAACACCAAAAGGCTTTACCAAGCAGATGGATACGCTGTGAAAGAACTTATTAAAGTTGTAAACGTTTTGTACGCCGCAATGAAAGAAGCAAAAAAGATGGACATTGAAATTAACAAGGAGCCAGAAAAATCTCTTGATTTTGACCTCAACACGAAGGTACACTGAACCAAAAGTTATTTTGTTTAAGACTTTAGCATGCACATGCACAATAACTAATAAATTAAAAATTAGAATTAACAACCTCCTGCTAAAAGTTCTAACTTCTAACTCTTCTAACCAGAGGATATAGTCTTTTATGATTTTAACATTTTAATTAACACTCAGGTGGAAACGCTGAAGAGAACAAGGGAGTTGTCCTCTGAGATCACACAAAAGGGAGTGAACCTCTTTGACCTCCTTAGCAAGGAAATGTCCCTCAGGGAGGTGAGGGCGTCCGTCATGTCGAGGAATTTTGAACACTCTGAAATGGAAAATCTTCTCACACGAGCAATCCACGCAAGCAAAGTGGAACTAAAGAAAATCTCCTCAACGGTTGATGGGCTCAGAGGAAACATCCAAAGTCTTGAGGGGAAGCTCGAGACGAAGAAGCAGGAGCTTGAGAGAAGCGAGAAAAGACTCTTGACGCTCAAGAAAGTTCGACCAGCCTTTATGGATGAGTTTGACAAATTACAAGCAGAGTTGAAGGTGTTGTACAAGGGCTACGTCTCTCGTTTCCGATCCCTCTCGTTCCTCCAAAATCAAATTGAAGAGATGAACCGCGTGGATCTGGAGAGAAAAGCCGAAGATAAAATATTAAGACAAGAACTCCTTGGTCCAACTAACTCCAATAGCTATTCTCAAAACTTAAATAATGGTGAGATTCCGTAGATTTTAAAAACTTTAATAGTCAATGATATATTATAATTATTAAACATAATATGAAAATGTTATGCAACATTAAATGTAAAAATGTAACTTTTTTATAAGCTAAATAATTGTAATTTAACTCATTGATGGGTAATTTATATTAATGGTGTATTAATTTTTAAAAATTAGGACAAAGAGCGTTAAACTCTTCAGGTTCAGACGAAGAGTCCGAAGAGGACGAGGAAGAACTTGTGGTTAAACCTGGATATCCAACCAAGTTGAAATCTGGAGTAATCTCGGCGAGACCCCAAGCAGGAACCGCAGCTTCACGTTCAAGTGGACATGCGAAAGGTCAATTGAAAAACCCTGGACGACAGTTATACGGCTCAATGCTCGGACTTGGGGAAGATTCTGGGGAATCTGAGAGCGATTTACTTTTAGTTGGAGAAAATTCTGACTTGGATGATGAGGATGAGGATGATGTTGATCTTGATGAAGAAGGTGGTAAATGATTAATTCGTTTCTACATTAATCTCATTAATTACGAAATTTAATATTTACGTATCAATGTTTATAAATTGTCCAGGGAGAGATCTCATGATGCAAAATACAGCCATTCGGATGGCAAGATCAATGGGGAATTCTGCACAAGTTCAGGAACAAATCCTTCGATCGGAATTAAAAGCGGCTCAACAGGCACAAATGATGAATGGATCTCATAAAATGGAACTTCGTGGTTTAAATGGCCCTGTCTCAAATGGTGGGCT
This sequence comes from Neelides sp. FZ-2019, assembly GCA_009869795.1. Lineage (NCBI taxonomy): Eukaryota > Metazoa > Arthropoda > Collembola > Neelipleona > Neelidae > Neelides > Neelides sp. FZ-2019. The sequence goes on from VJMY01000111.1 coordinate 21,939, forward strand.
AATCCTTAGCCTCGGAGAAAGCATGAATAAACCCGGGCCTTCGTATGAATCAAGGACTCCGAATGGGGAGATAGACATTTCAAATTCGAAAAGTCTAATTAATCCACTTGCCCCTCCATCCACGGCGGTGTTAAACGTTCCAAGAGGGAAGAAAATCCAAAGGCCAGAAGATGAATTTTAATATATTTCTATTAATCCATAGTTTATGATCGCGACATAAATATTTGTATTTTCTATTCTCAATTTGAAACTCGACATTGGAATATTTCAACTACGTTAATTAAATATATTAAATATTTATGTGACTTTATAATCATGTGCTATTTACTATAAGTATAAAATCTCTGTATTTAAATGCTTATTAATTATAGCCAGGAAGAGTTTCTAATTTGATGTTTTGTACCTGAAAACTATCTTATAATTTTTCTTTTCTTAATAATGTTCCGCTGTAATTTATTTTCTTATTTATTTCATTGAGCACTATTGTAATATACATGCTTATTTTTAGTCTTAGTGTGATTTTGGATATATTTATGATTACCTTTAAATATTAAAACTCGTATATCCTTTTATGCTATGATTTTAGCTAAATTCACCAACCATAAAATTAAATCTAAAATAAAAATAATTAATCGTGTTTTATAATGAAAATCGTATTTTAATAAGCATCATTCATCTCTGCAGTACCTAGTGGCATAATAGCATCTCAAATCAATTATCTTAAATAGACATTGCGCTTGATCTCGAATATATTTTTTCTTGTATCATTCTTTTGTCAATTATTATCAACAGATGATGCAAAAAATGAATTTATGAAAAAATTACCTAATGGAGATTTTTTAAATCAATGAATCACGCGATTTTAATTAACATTTTTGCATTGTATTCAGATTGGAAAATTAAAAAGTAGTAACAATAAAAAGTATACATTTACTTCGAAATTGATTTCTCCACAAGATATAATCTTTTTATTTTTTAGTGATATTGATAGTACACGAACCTACGTATAAGATTTACAGAGTGAGTAATAAGTCATTAGGTAATATACCTACTATGATTAATCTATCGATTATTATCCATTTAAACGTTTAACAAGTGACGTCTATGCCGTATAATCAAAGTTTTTTAATATTTAAGTTTATAACCATCTGTTTAACTCCTTTCATTTTACGAATAGCAATATCTCTATATATAATAAACAATTTCGATAATACATCAACACAATGAATTCCATCTTTATAAGATGATCAACGACTATTAACCTTATTTCACAATTCTTAATGAATAAAAGCAGTTTTAACTCCCGTATTGTTTTATAGTAATGTATTTGACCGACTCGTTAAGTTAGTAGTAATTAGGTCTATTTATTCTTTTCTAATTATTATAATATAAAGGTACAATGATTTGTATTTATTTAATTTTTATCCAAATGTATGAACAATAAAATATTTTAGACATGGATGGGTATTTTTCCATTATAAAGGTTTCTTCATTGAATGAGTGTTTTATGTATACAAACATCAAGTCTTTAAATGATATTCAGATAGATTAGTTCAAAAACAGTTTTTATATAAAAAAAACCTAAAATTTTTTTAAAATTGTATAGGGCAATTTTGCAATTGGTTATATAATTTTGAAAAATAATACATGATATTGTGGCAATGAATGAGTGAAAAGTTAAAATTGACATATTGATAATTTACAGTTTAGTTTGTAATTTTATATTTTTTATACATTTGCATGCATCGAGTTAAAAAAAAACTTGCAATTTCAGATGTCATATAAGTCAGCACATTGCTTATATACTATATATATTAAAAATTATTCTTGGTTCATTGCTCAAACTCATATTCTGAGTTAAACTTGAAATAAATTAGGTAATTACATTTGTTAATGTAATTGTAAATATTAAAACTGGCATTAAATACTTATTCAATTAGGTACTCCTATCTATTCTAAAAAGGAAGACGAACATAATAATTTATATTGTAGTTACAATTAAACTTATATTTCTTGTTTTCGAATGAATGTACAGACACATGTAGTAACTAACCATTTATTAATTAAGTAATTGAGAACATATTTATCTTCACAGTTGAGATACTAACAATATATTATTTACATGTGCATTAAAGGAATATTATGTATGTACAATTCATTACCTAATTGACATAATTTTTATACATTTAACACTTATAAAATCAGTGCCGGCTAGATGAACTTATACAACTTTTGTATGATCCATGTAAGCATGTTTTTATTTGTCTGGATCCGGAAAGATCATTACTATTTATAGCTCACTAACTTTAAGTAAGTAATAGTTATATTAACGATCTTAAAACATTTTAAGCTTGAAGTTACTACTCCGCATAAATATAGGAAAATGTATCATTAATACATTCTTTATGCAATGTCCTTTTTAGCATTAAAAATGTGAACTATAAAACATTTTATTTTAAAATCAAATACCTATCTTATATTTAAAATAACGCTTATTATTCTTATTAAGTACGTTAATCATACGTCATTATATAACAGTACTTATATTATGTCAATTTAAAAACCCACATTCAGTCTTTATATTTAAAATGTTAATTAAGTTTGGCAACTAAATTAAAGTAGGAGATCAAACAATATTTTGTGGTTTTCAATCAACTATCTTTCGTATCAGCGTTTAGAACTCATTTCCTGTTCTAAAATAGCGTCGAGTTCATCAGTGAGGTCTGCTAGCATGTTGCCAATGTCATTTAGTACATCTCCAGTTCCTAGAATAGAAATTAATTAATATAACTTTAATTTAGTTAGTAGCCAAACATTTAGTATTCTCGAATGATAAAATATCCCGAAAAATTAAAATAAAACTTAATAAGGTTTAAACAACTTGAATATGTTAAAAAAATTACCTGGAATAATGCCGTTGTGAGATTCAATTGAAGCTTGTTGAATTCGAGAATTGGATTTCTGTTGCTTGATGGTTCCAGCATTATCATTTGCAAATGGAATTGATTCAGACTCAGTACTTGAATTAGACTGTAAAATGTAAAAAATAAATTATCAAAAAATTCAATTAATTTCCAATTACATATTAAAGAGCCAAGACCCTTGATTACTTTTAATAATTATATATAATTTTTTAAAGTTACCTTAAAACTCGCATCAGAACCGTTTCTTCTTACACCCCTCGTAAAGTATCCATTGTTTGTCAAATCCGAGTCAGAGAAGTCACTTCCAACTGGGGAGGGATCCCTTGAATTCGTCTTAGCCAGTACAGAAGGCGGACTCGTTCTCTGATGATATTGTCCATTATTCCCATAATTTTGATAATGAACAACAGACGTGGTTGTGACCATTTTGATAGGATTATTTGGACTAGAGGAGGAGGACGTACTCGCAGACGTGCTCGGAGTCGCGTTAAACGTATGGGCCGAAGTATGAAAATCGTCCAGCGGCGGCGGCGGCGGAAATTCTTCACTATTATGTCTAATCAAATCAGTCGAGGTTAATTGCGGCGGCGGCGGTGGCAAAATTCCGCTCCAATTCTCCATTTCCATTTCATTCTCTTGGCTTCCACCAACGACGGTTCTCCTGGGCGGCGGCGGTGGGCCATTTTTACCAAAACTCGTCCCATTAAACGACGCCATGTGATTTCCATTAATTAAACCTCCGCCGTTGGCTTTGGAGAGTCGCCCAATGTCCCGCGGCAGACTTTTGTATCCATCATTCCCCATCATGGCTTGCTGGCAATAGGCTGCAGTGGCAGTTGACTGTTGTGGGCCATTTTCGTTCCCGCCGCCCATGATCTTGGCAATGGGCTTGTTCTTGAGGAGTCGAGGGAGCGTGGAGGTGGAAGGTGGGAGGGAATTGATGAGGGAACAGGGCTCGTTCGTGGGCGTCGTCTCGCCCTCGTCAAACTTTGAGGATTGGTAAGGAGCGTTGTTGGTCTGTGGAAGGAAGGATGAGGTTCCATAAATGGGTTCTTGGGCCGTGTTGTCCATTGACTTTCTTCTCCCGTGGTTCTTCACGTGGATGGAAATGACTTCTGGGTGATATTGGGGCGTAGAGGGCGAATGGTGAAGTTGGGGCTGATGTGTAAGCGTAACAGGAGCATGAGCATAGATATTATTTGACTGGGAGGGTTGCTGACGCCAGATTTGCGCCCCTTGTTGCTGTTGTTGGTTGGATTGATTGTTAGAAGGTCGACTTGGGTAATTCGCAGGATGATAATGGCCGTTCTGACTCTGATGGCCTGTGACTCCCTGAGGATTCCCGTAGTTCATTCCTCCCATCTTTAAATTGGAACTCGGGCCCATTGGACGAGAAGGAAAAGAATCCTGGAAAAACATCGAATCCCATAATTACATTTTTAAACCCCACAAAGAAAAAGCCCATCAAAAACATCAAACTTCATTTTGTAAAACAAGAAAAATAAATTCACACGATTTCAATTATTACAATATTACTATATTTTTTTATAGGATCACTTATTATCATTATATTAGAACTTCCAAAAAATAACATAAATAAAATATATAGGATATACATAAATATATCCTTTACGCATTTAATATAATATTTATTTTGTAATTATTTAGTTAAAAAATTCTCTTGAATAAAATAATAATTACCATTGGTGTGAGATAGGCATTTGGACCCGTTGGGATCCTTTTCCCAGCCAGAATATCTTCTATTCTTTTAATGGCCAACATAAACTTCTTTTGGTGTCCAAGTTTCAAAATTCCGATATCTTCAAGGTCTTCCCAAGTGATGTTCGTCACCTTTACAAACGTGCAAATATTTGAGTTATTATTTGAACTCTCGACTTGGGAAAAATATGTGAGGCCATTGAGAGGTGGGAAGAAAATTTTCCTCTTTTTACTAATAAGGCATTTCAAAGACAGCGAGGTATTTCATAAATCAAATCTCAGTCAGACTTATTGTATGGCTAGACTTCATGCAAAAAATCCTTTTCGGCTCACAATTAGCCAGCACACATAATTTGGGTATAAAAGCCCATAAGTACTTATACAGTCAGTAAATAGGCATAACAATTAGGGAAATGAAGCTGTAAAAGATCTACTGACAAATCTGATTATCCTTCGTTAGCTCATTCCTTTCAAAGAAAACTCTCTCTTTCACATTCGTTATAAAAAATAAGCAAGTCTTTTTCACAAAAGCAATTAAAAAATAAATACTGGCGAGAAGAAAGGAAACTTAAAGGAAACTTTCAACTATGATGGTGCATCATGTTTCATTTAGTTTAAATCCATTTCCTAATTTTTGAAGCCTTTATTAGTAATCCATTGCTTGCAAATAGAAACCTGAATAGCAATTCAGCACAAAGGAAAGTGTTTCTAATAGGAGAAAAGATTTTAAAGACCTTTAACAAAAAAATGTCATGTCGTAAATCTAACTGAACACTATATCTAAATGTAAGTTCATAGCTATAACTAATAAGTATAGAAAAGGCTTGCAATAAATATTTTCTCTAACTTTTATATAATCTTACTTGGCATTTTACGCTTATTGTTAATGTTAAATAAAGGCAAAATAATGGTCAAACTGACGGTTATGTCCTTATACGTCTAATATTTCTTACAAGGAATTAAATATGTAATAGTAGAGGTATTTTGAAGAAAAAACATCAACAAATAGTGTATTCATTTTGAAAGCAAAGCTCGTTTATAGCGTTTATATAGAAATACAGCTAGTACATGGTGTAGAGTGTATAAAAAGTAGAATACTAGTATAGTAGTATACTTTACAGTAGAAGCATGAATGGATTAAAGTTTGAAAGTGAAAAAAGGAGAAAAATGAAGGGAATTGGAATGAGACATGACAAATTCACAAAGGTAATTTCACACCTGTCGAACACTTTGATAGCCTTGTCCCCTCAATTTCATATTGTACTCTTCTAGTTTCAACAGGCCGAGCCAGTCTTCGATCGTTCCCTGAAAACGAAACCATATTATAAATTAGAAAAAAATGTCCTTTTTGAACAATGACGCCCGAAAGAACCCCAAACAGGAGACATCAGACATTTCCAATTTAAAGGAAGAGAATACGCCCAAGGGATGAAATGTCTCATATAGAGCTCGAATTGAGGAAGTTCAATTAAAATGGAAATGCCTTTGTTCTAGTAGTTTAAAGGGTTCATGATGATGGGACGAAACAAAAGGGTTGTTTGACTATTATATAAATATATAGTATCGTATATCCCCATCATTTGAACAAAAACTAGACTTACAGGAATGAAATCCGGGAGTCCATCGGGGATGTTAAGCTGAGAGATCTCTGCCTTCAGTCGCTTCCGATGATTTGGTTTCGTCACCCCAATGGCATTCAAGTCTTCAGGGGTCATTCTTGAAATCGTATGCATATCGTAGCCAGCCAGAATGAACTTTTGGTAGTAAACCTCAAAATGAATTCCAGTGAGCCAAGCATTCAGGATCTCGTGGTCCTGTCACAAAAAGATCAAAAAATGTCAATTCGCTCATCCTTTTCTTTTCCTCGCGTCCTCAGTTGGGATTTTGGAAAGAAAAGAGTCCAAATGTTTAACATACCGGGATCCCTTGAGTAATCATCGCTGAAACATCAAAATTACATATTTCCTCAGGGGCAATGGAGCCGAGGCTCGAGCTGGAACTGTGATAAGAGTGTCGGAAGCTTCCCGAGGAAGATTCGGAGGAAAGTCCCGAGTACCGGACGCCTTGTTGGTAAATGGTTGCGGATGCTCGGCCCGAGTCAAAGCTTGACGTGCTATGTCGACAGCCATTACTCCCGCTCCCCACTGAACCCACGGCTGAGCCATTACTCCCGGACCCCGTGTTGGACGAGGCTGTCGAGCTCGGACTCTCTCTGCCTGGACTCTGGAAAATTATCAAAATTCACATAAGCTCAGCTCTTTGAGCCAAGCCGGTTCTTTTCATAACAGGAAATGCAAATTCGTTTCATCCTTTACAAAATGTTTGCTTTGGACCCAAGTCAATATAAATTTATGCTTACTAGACATAATATGGAAATTAATCCGTGTAATGTACTCTGGGCCTTTTCAAGAATTTACACAGATTTGGATATATTGTATTGAGTTTGTATACCTTGGTTTAATATTCAGTTTAATACACCTGTTCATAGGATTTTCTTTTCTGAGAATCCAAGCGAATCATAAAGAATTTCTTTGAGCAAATATACATACGTCTTTTAAAATTGAAAGCAACCCACATTAAAATACTATTTTTGAAACCGGAAAAACCAAATTTCTGTAATTTGCACGTCAGAAAACCACTTTGGAGAGGAGGGAAGTCGAGAACAAAAAACAGATTTTGTGAGTACACAAATCCATATAGTGTAAAAGTATAAATACGGTATACAATTCTTGTTTAACTCTTGTGTCAAACAAGCATATGAGATTGAAGAGGCACGTGGGCTCCAGGAGTCCATTTATTTGTCTAAGCGAGAATAATCTTTGGAAAAGGAAGAAGAGGGGCGAAGTGGGGCGCGAGGTTTTCCGTCCTTACCTGAGTCATATCGATGCCCTGATCCTCAATGGAAATCTGGGTTTGATAATGGGTCGGCTGGGCTGACGAGGAAGGGAATACATTATTCATTTGGGCCTGATGCGGGTGTTTGTGCTGAATCCCAGCTGGCGAACCGGCGGAAGCTGACACTTTCGTGCCGGAATTGCTCCCACTACTTCTTCCATTCTCAACTTCCACCGTCACATGCTGAGAGGATGTCCCGAGCTTCCCGTATAATCCCTGGAAAAACCCCCCATTCATTAAGCCTCGAATTTATTTCAATTAAACCTTTCACTTCTCCTTCGCGTCTCATTTGTCACCATTGATTTAATATTCAAGAGATGGGCTATGATGAACTGTGAGACGACGAGGGGACCGACGGCGTGCATTGAATCCCTCAAACTAATTTATTAAAATAGAACCATGAAAGATAGTCCTAGACATTTCCGATGACGAGAGGAAAACTGCATATCCTGCTTCTACCTCTCTTAAATAGACAAAAGATTAATTTATGCATACTTCCAGACGCAAAATGTTTAAATAAAAACTTACAATATAACTAGCAAAAAGTTAACTATAGTTAGCTAGCAAAAAAGTTAACTATAGTATGAAGTAGCATGCCAATGTTTGTTTATATAAAATATGAAAAGAAGTCTAATAAAAATGAAACTTAAACTCTCCAACGTGGACAATGGAACATAAAGAACGTGAAAGAATCCTGAAATCAAATATGAAAACCTCGATGTGTTCCAACTTGAGAACCGTGTAATTTTATACTACTGTACTAGTGATGCTTATCAATTTCCATCTATTTATTCAATTGAACTCTCCGATCTGTCAATGCGCCCATCGCATCTTCTTTATCGCCGAGTGAGAAGCACGTCATAATTAATCATGAGCGGAGGGAAGCAGAACAATAGCCGCACATCAACTATTTAAATTACAAATAGCTTAAAGGAAAACAAGTCTTTTGACTTTAGTTTTTCTCAGAGCTATCATAGCGACAAATGACTTGCTCGACGACATTAAAGCTCAAAGAACACTACACAAGATCTAAAGACGCTTCTCTTTATATTAGAACAAAGTAAAAAAGGAGACTCTACGCTATGGAGAACACGAGAGTGCTTTTAGAATGAGGGAAAAAACAAAGGATCTTTCGGCTCTTTCTCGCGTAAAATTAACTAAAATAGAAAGAAAGAATTCCTCTTGGGCTTTTTTTACACTTTAGAGTCTTATTTAGGGGCATGGAAGGAAGAGGACGTTGAGTGAGTTGAGGGCTGAAGAAACTCCCCTTTGATTCTGACCATATGACACGATGACACAAATTTTCCAATGTTTGTCATCGTCAACTCAAGCTGCATGGTGATGGGGAAATTGGGAGGATGGGAAGCATATACTTACATACTTGGAATCGGTTACAATCCACTCTGGAGACCCGTGGTAGTTACCGTAAGGAGAAAATGTGTAGTTAAAGGAGCATTTTTAGATCGTGTTCTCAGATTCCGTTACAGAGGTTAAGAACAAACATTTTATTATTGGAGCAATAAAGAAGCCCTTCCTTGTGCAAAGTGAAATCTTGAGAACAGTAAACGAGCTCTTTAATTAAAAAGCTCAGAGAGATGCTATATACTATATTAGTAGACATTTTTTCTAGCTCTCAGCCTACTCATTTTACTCTTATTAGACCAGCCAAATATCAACTTGAAGGCATGAACCAATTCGTCTAATCTTCTTAAACAAGCTAGGATGAAAATCCCATCTTTCATTTCATGCTCTCTTGAATCTCAATCTTGAAAACGCATTTTTTCATTTTAAGGCTAAATCCGACACTTTCCGACGTATTCTTATCAGATCATCCACCTCTCGGATTCGTGACATTTGATTTAAAAGCCTTTTTTATAAGATTCAATCATTATGATGATATTTTAATCGTAAAATTCATTTTCAACACACAAATAATATTACAGTTTTTTTTAGCGAAGATATATTTTCTCGCCTTTATGGATTTAAAAATCAAAATCAAATCTGCCTATTTTAAAGCAAATCACGAACTCTTTCTTCGACAATAAGATTAAATAATAGATTAAGTTTTTTATGTGAAAGCAAAAATGTATCTATTTTATCTTATTTTTAAAGTATAAATGATAAAATAAAACACGTATTCCTTAATTATTCAAGAAATTTTTCGTTGAAATAATACATTTTAACCATTGAAAATAAAATAAAAAGTGAAAAAAATCATGAATATTCAACATTAAGTTAATATAAAATAAAAAACAAAAAAATAATCATTATTGTGCTTTGTATTCACATTCACATACTATGCTAAATGTAAGTGGATAGAAATATGATTTCGTGACGGTTTGATGCATAAAAACAAGAAGATGAATTATAAAAAAAATCCGTTTATTTCTCAATGATTTACTATAAAATCGTCACGTCCAATGGATTGACACTCAGCTTAACAAGAATGATTGATTATACATGAAGTCGATACATAATAATGCGTTTATTTGTAAGTTTAAAAATAGAACTTCCAAAGATGAAATGAACTTCAAAGAATGCTCTTATAAGTAGTTCTCATGCCATAATGATATCATTCAAAGTCATCCTTTTATGCATTTGAGATTTAAAAAGAGGAATCAAATGAAAATTTACCTGATGCATATCAACAGCAAATGTTCTATTTCTATTATTTACTGGAGCAAAAGAGTTGAACGAGTTGGAACTTTTAAGATAAACTTCTTGACTAGCGGGATTATAAATAGCTCCTTCTTCAAAATCTAAAATAATAAAAAAATATTGAGTGCCTAATTGTTCAATGTATTATTGAAAAAATTATTTATCAAATTATCCGTTTATTAAATTTTTTAAAAACTTTATAAAGTTTTGTGAGAATGAAACAAAAACCAAAGTTAGGAAAACTATTCAATGCTATTCAAAGAATAAATCTGGATAAATCCAAAGATTTTAAGATGTGTTTTTAACTCCTACCTTTCAATATATGGCCATTAGAAGTAGCAAAGTATCCGTCGTCAGTTCCGATGGAGCTTCTGTTGTCGCCTGAGGAAGATGAAGAGTTCGAACTAGTTGTATAACTTGATCCGGCTGAGCCAAGACTTCCTCCGGAATATCTGAGCTCTTCCTTGTTCTCGCTTCCTTGTTGGTTCTTCTTAGCTCGGAAGGAAGGGAAGCTGGTGAGTGGGACTGTTGGCGGTGAGACTCGTTTTCCTTGTGCCGGTGAGGGCCGGGATTTATTCATCCCTCCAACTGAAAGTCAAAAAAAGATTACAATTAATATAAGACTCCTTAATCACTCGTTATTATTTATCTTTAATTTATCATGTATGAAATCACTAGTTAAAGTTGAGTTAAAGTGAATCACTTTAACTTGGTTAATTTGATTCAAATATACTTAATCAACAATTTACATTAAACTTAATTTATTAAGCTTTAGTTATTGTTTTCTCTCTAACGGTTAGCTTTGATTGGGCTTAATAAACTGAGTTGGTTATTTGATATTTATTGTTTAAAAATGTAAATTTTAGATGCATGTTAACATTCTTATTTAAGTTATTTAGTAGGGTTATGATAAAAGTATTATGGCTATCACGCAATTCGCAATTTCAATTTTGACGGATGTACATTAATGAAAATAAACAGGATTAAATATAATCGGTCAGAACTCAGAAGAGATAGAAAAAATCCTTTATCTCTCAGTTCCTTCTCTTTGTCTCTTAATCCATGGTCGTGATTAGTGAAGGAGCCCGATTTATTCAAATTAGCCAATGTTGAGCAAAACGAGTTAAGAATGCCTGCCGACTTTGATAAATATCTCGTGAAGAAAGTCTCAAGCAGTGTGGAACTTGTACGTATGTAGTTGATGCCTATTAGACTCTAATCTCGCTCCAATCTCTTAAATTGAATTAATGTGACGCGAGTCTCATCACCTCACGGGCAATCCTGAATGTCACGCCACGCAGATTTCTTCCTAATTTGATTTATTAACTAGGGCCGCAAGACACAGAGATCTTTATTTAATGCCATTACTGCCGAGCTAATTCTCCTTAAGTAGGAAGCTTCACCTCAACTTATGCGTAAAATTTGTTAAATATTTACGTCAGGTTTCATATGTACTCTTGAATATTTAATTTAAATGTGATAAAAGCCCTAAAGCATAATAATCATCTTAATTTTAAATGTTCAGGAGTTCATCAGGAGTGCTAATGAATATTACGACTAATTTTTAGACTAATTACATAGAAAAACTCCTTTTGGCAGTTCCATCGAGTTTCATTTAAGCCCAATGTGCATCAAATGTAAAAAATGATCAACGCTAACTCCAATGCGAATTTTCTCTTTCACCCCCACACACACGTTGAATTTATTTATTCTCTTTGAGAACTTGAGTTCAGCCATAATCAATAGAGTGGCTTCGAACCTTAAGTTGATAAACTTTGCTTTTCGTCTCTCGACTCGACCTTTAGGTTTCAACAACTCGAGTTCCCTCGACATTATCACATTTACTTTATTGACTCCATGCACTGAATAGATGCTCCTAAACATCTCTTATATAACCATTAAATATATTAGGTAGCTTCGTAAATCCTCCACGTTGATTCAAGATTAACTGAGAGGATACAAAAAATGAAAACGGATGGAGTTCGCATTTTTTCTCTTGCAGGTAGCTGAAGTTTGAGAAAGACATAAAACCAACGTCTTATCTAACACAAAATAATTATTCTTACGAAGGTGAAGTGCATTGAACAAAATCTCCGTTAGATCAAACTTTTATATTACATCATATAACATGTGCATGAGTTCTTGGAACTATAATTTCACTCGGAGTTCGTAGTCAATATATCATTCATAATAAACTTTAGGCGGAGTAGTTTAATGAGAAGTTTAAGACATGTGTATAATCGAAGTATATAATAAGGTTATGCATAGTTTAAAAATCTCGTAGTTCAAACCTAGCGGATTCTCATACTTTTGAACAATTTTGATTCCTTGTTGTTGTTAGGTATAAAATGCTACTGACGTCCTACTGAATAGAATAGACAGTAGAGAAAACAATAATCGTCGGTTGGAGCAGCGTAACCTACAATAAATCATATTAGCATGGATTTTGAATGTAGCAACCTGATCGTGAGTTCCCTTATCTCTCCGTTGAATATAATAGGAATAGGAGTATTAAAAGTAAAAGAGCTCCATTATCTGAAGAGACTCTTAAGATGAGGAAGTCAATTGAAACTCAAATTCCCATTTGTAAAAGGCTCATTGTGCCAACAATGGAACAAACTCACTCAACATCAGAGAGTTTTATTTAAAACTTTATTATAATGGAGAGACTCGAGTGAGTGTGAGAGAGAAATGGGTAATTAAAACGTCTTGTTGAACAAATGTCGGGTGAAGAGGTGCGAAGAAAGAGTTAGGAAACAAGTCGAGTTCTTTATGCTCTAACAAGACGTTTGAAATAAGTGTTCCTTGGAGAGGAAGGAAGAGGAATTCGGAGACAACGTCCTCGGCCGCACTTCAACCTCGAGGAACCATAAAAAACCTGAAAAAATCGTTCATTTCAATCTTGGTCCCTTGGCCATGGGACCCCAAATCCTTTAATCTCCCATCCCTTCCCGAGAACTTGTCCTCTCCAAAGGCCTCCTCATAAATAAAATGAATAGGGACTCGGTAATCTTTTTGTCTGACCTATTGCTTCCCTCGTCCCACCTTTGACATTCTCCCAGTCGCCCATGCGACGCCTCACACATCTCACACCACCGATATTCTCAATTCAATTTTCAAACTTTAATAATATATCAGTATCACAAAGGTTCATAAATTACAAAATTCAATACACGACCTATTGGGATCCTCACACCAAGGTGAGCGAGCGAGCTCGCTCTCTCAAGAATATTCCTTTTCACCAAATCCCCAATAAAGTTAGGTAATCCGATAAATACACAAGAGGGGATCGCATAACTTTTTATTAGAATTTATCAAAATACGTCAAAAGAAATTAATCAATAAATATTTATAAAATAATACCAAACTGACATTTTAGATACTTAAAAAAGAAGATCTGACTGACATCGAGACAAAATATTATTACTTATGCGCATAATTAAGTAGGTTTCGCTTTTTAGTGTACAATAGTTTACACTTAAACTAGATAAGAAAAGAGAATTTTTAAATTATTAAACATCTGTAGAATATGCCATCATATTTGTAAGAACAATTTGATATACTTAAAAAGTCAAATCCAGTGTAATATTCCCGCGTGCATACAAGTATGAAGAGAAGTAGAAGATGAGATGGAAGTTTTGGTCTGTTTAATTATTCTATTAGACAGAAGAAGCATTTCATCTCTCAGTCTCCTGTCTCGCCCTTTGAGTCTGACTGAGACAAGAACCTCCAAGGTGTAATGGAAGATGAATGGAGGTGGACGCCTTATACGAGAAAGGGTATATAATCACCCAGCCACTCACACACTCATCTCTTCCAGAATCCCCCAGGCTGAATGAAAAGTACAGTAATATGAATAAGTCTCTCGGAGAAGAGATGAATTGAAATCTCGTTTTAACGTCAACATCCTTGAAGAAGAAATGACCGTCCTTCCCGAGGCTTCACTACTATTAGCATCAAAACATTCTTGAGGTGGATGGAACTCGGCCCCGCCCCTTTTCAAACCCCATCCATCCAAAACTTGAAAGAAAAAAACGCTCTCGAGTCGCTCAAGAGTCTTAAAGACTACTCATATGATTTCGTCTCCTCCGAGGGGTTAGGAAATGAGGAAACGTTGAACTCGAATTGTCAATTTTATGATTCGAAAAGTCGTGGCGAGGAGCTGAGTTAAATTTATATAGCCTCGGCGCCCTACTAATCAACAACATGAACACCGATTAAAACCAAAAAAGCTTCAAACGTAAAAACCCCATTTGAGTTTATGGTAAACTCAAGAGCTATTTACCGTCTTTGATGATCTCTTTAAGGAATATTAAGGAGTTTTAAGGACTTTAGGATTTTTGGATCTAAAATGAATTTCGGATGCAAAATATATATGACTTTAGGAGAATTATTAAAATTGATTTAAAGAGAGGGATAGTTTTGAGTGTTGATGTAAAAGGTAAGAGACGTCAGTAGATTTGTGTGTGGATTGTAAAGTTAAAGTTTATAAAGTTCTCCTGCCTTCAACCCTGTTTTGATAGAACAACTCACTCACTCATTCACTCAGCTTCTTCTTATCTTCGTCTCTACAGGTATGCACCAGACCACTCGCTCCAACAGGAACATTAAGAGATATAAAAAGAGGTCCAGAAGGGGAATTGTCTTTTCTTTGGAAAATAGCTTACAAACTGTGAGTTAAATTCTTTTAATTTCATTAGCCAATGAGATTTTTAATATTTTGAATAGAGGGATGAGAGCGAGTTGATGGAACAGACAAGTTTGTTTTAACCATCTTCATTGTTTCTCTTGACTTATGAGGATTACATGACTGAATGATAAACAGATGGTCGAGTGAATCTCATTGCTACTTGATTTATTTAAGTGTTTTCATGCTTCTCTCACCATGCAGGCTCCTTTTCAATTCTATTTTCAAATCATTTTCATCTCATTTCATTGTGTCGCGAGTGAAAAGGGTTTAAAAAGCAATTCCAAATTCTTTCAAACAATAAGTTATTACTTATAAAGCTATATCTATATAAAAGTTTAAATTTGGTCTCATGAATCTCGTAATTCATAAATATCTTTCATACATATACTTTACTATTGCATAAACTCTTAGCAGTGTAGCTTTTTTAGAGTTCATAATATAACCAATTTCTTTTTTCGCACTTGAGTTGCATTAGTAGAATAATTATCCATTTGTTATCCCTCAATTGCTATTCGGTGAATAAATTGTATTTAGAAAGTTTTAAATACACACGCTTGTAATATGCTTACTTGACTTGAAAGCTTCGAGAAATTCATGATGCCATATTTCGACAATGTGAATGTAAACAATAAGTAAATAAGGACATCGCGTCCTTAACAAGGACTTATTAGGAATTGATGAGCAAATTCTACATTTAGTAAAAAGACCTATCTGCGAATTTGATTAGAAGGTAAAGGGAGATTAATGAGAGAAATTACTTGACCCAAGAATGGCCGAAATCTCATTAAATATGATAGTAGAAGATCATTAATCCAAAGAGGAATTTTAATCCAAAATTCATCCATTACGAGAATTCCTGATAAAATCCAGTTCTGCCTAGAGGGCCATGAAGATAAAATAGGAAGAAGCTTCTGTCACTCCCATCCAAAAGTTCTTTAGGGGATAAGCGTTCTTTTATGCAAATATTAATGCGTACAAACTCTTCATTTAATAATTCGAAAACTCCTCTCGACCTCTTCATTTTTCTTCAAGTTATCAAAGACTATTCCTTATAAATATGTAAATGAGTTTTGGCCATTGTATTGTATATGACTTCATATTTCTCGTTAAAGGTAAAAGTTTTATTGAACTAGTTAAGATGTTAAGAAGCTCCAATGCATTTGAAATCATTTGATAACTTTTCTTGGAAATTGAGAAACTCTCATATTTTATCTTTTCTGTATCGGGTATATTTTATGATTTTCAACTTATTAAGAATGACAGTCTCATTGCTCAAATTGTAAAGTTTTAAAAGTGCAATTTATCCACAATGGATAACAAGCCTCTGTTTCATTGCAATTCATTACATTAAAGAGCAAGCGCTCGCTTTAATGTCTAGACTATTTAAATAATTATATCACATCTGGAATCTTGAACTTTAGAAAGAAAAGTTAAGTCAGAAATGTCAATATGCTTGTATGCTCGAAAGAACACTTATGGGATTCGTAATTTCTCTTGAAATTGAAAAATGCCCATTTCACCTTTTTTGGCTTTGAGTCAAGTATGGTTAATTTATGCTCAAACTTTGGAAATCAATTAATGCGTTAAATGAAAAGGGAAAGAAGGTTCTTGAAACCATTAATAAAGAAAGTATCTAGGAATGTGAATAATATGTGTATTTAATGGAATCGGGGTTTTTTAACTCACTCTGTAGTAAATTCTTGAGGCTAATGGAACGAAAGAACTTTGGAACAGACTTCTGTCTCGTCAATGTCATGTTCCCGTCGTCGTCTTCGACATTCTTGGTTTGTGTTGTTTCTCCCTCTTCCTCGCTCGGCTTCCAATTCCACTGGTATTGGCTCATTGAGGAATCCTTCTTGAGCCTCAAGTCCAACTCGACCCTTTCTGACACATTGAGGTTCCCTTCTGAAAGGCTCTTTTGCCATGGGCGTCCACTCGGGTGAGAAGATCCCAAAAAAGAAGTAAAAGTTGGTTCTCGAGAACCAGATCGCGGATCCAAATATATCTCCCTCCCCTCCTCGCCGTCCAAATAATAGGGAGACGAGGAAGGTGAGACCCGACTAGTGTTTTCCAATTCCACTAAACTCCTCGGGCGTCGGAATAATCCTAAAGCGGATCTCCGCCTTGCGGAATGAGCAGCGGATAAATCAAAATTATCACTCCATGTTCGATTTGAGTCGGATTGAGATTGATAGCGGCCTTTGCTCCGCCTTCTTATTGGAACGGCCCCAACAACTCCGCTCGACTCCTTCCATCTTCTATTGTACTCAGGCGGATTCCGTTCGTGCTCATCGTTCGGCGGTGAGGCTCTGGGCTTCACAGGGCGTGGGGGAAGGGACGTAGGGAAGCAATAAGTTGTGCTTGCAAGAGGCATCTTATACTCCAGAGTCCAAAATGCTATTTATTTACTTTATTAGAAATTGATTTAAAAAATTCGACTTTTCTCACGATCCACAATCATGAGAAATGAGTGGAAATAATGATGAAAATCTCTTTGAACCAAATAGATAATTCAAAAGTTCAACTCTCCTTATTACTCACACAGGGAACATGAAAGTTTATCTAATGGAATGGAGTTTGAACTACCGTTAGAGGAGCTATAAGATATGTATTTACGATCGTTATCTTAATTTCGACTGGATAATCGATCCTTAAAAGAAACACAACCAGAGTTTTGCACTTTTATCATTTCACATAAAAGTTAAAAAGGTCCTTTTAAACTCTCCGAACAACCGAGTGAAGATCCAGGGTTGTGCTTGCAAGAGTCTTGAGTTTTATTCCGTTTTAAGGACCAGGGTGGTTATGGTGTAAAAAGGGGAGGATTTGAGCATTTTAAGTGGATTTAAAGCCACACGTTCCTTGTGAATCTCGTGTGGCGAGGCGATGGAATGATCTATTAAATCACGGGTTCTTCCACAAATTGCCAACGTTGGGATTTGGAGAAGAAGTGAGTGATGAGGAGAAATGAGGGGGCACGAGACATTTTCTCTATGTTCAACTCTGGCGACACTCAAGTTGGTTCGAGCTGAGTGAAAATAAAAGTGAATGATATTCCGAATCCCGAATTCCCTCCTTCGTCTTCAGATCCTACTATTTACGCTCCCAGCTTCTCGCTCATGTTGGCCTAAAGTGCGAGTGAATGTCTGCATAAACACGTTTTTCACCAACTACGCTCATCATGATTATTGCTCCTGGCTCAATACCAATTCCAGACTTTGTTTTAAATATAGCGCGGAAATGTGGAGGCCTTTTTCACTCCCATTTCGGAGACTTGAGAAACAACACAGGAGCGTTCCAAATACCCAGAGCTCCCCTTTTCCACTGCACACCCAAACAAACTCCCACCCTTAAATGACTCCCTCGGATGAAAACAAAAACCCGAGTCAATCAGTCAGTCAGAAGGGCAGAGCCCAAAACTTTGTTTGAAATTTCCAAAAGGAGTGAAAAAACCTCTGATGGAAAAAAGGAGTTTTTGAATGAAGCACACACGCACACACACACACACACACCCACGGAAGGATTCCACTCGGATTCTGTGAGTCGCGACTCAAAGACGGCGAGAGACCCTCAGCAGTCAAACCACCAAATTCTCTTCTCCTTTAAGAAGAGAGAACTTTGGGAGAGGTGGGGAATTGAAAGAGAAAAAACTTAATCCCTCCCAAATAAAAAAAACACATATCGGAGAGTCTCCTTTTTAGAGTCACGGAGAGAAGGAAGTTGAACCAGAATCACTCCAGATCTTAAGTGGCTTTACTCATAAATCGTCATCTTTACGAGGAAAAATGGCCCTGATTTGGCACGTGCTTAAATGCTCTCTCAGTCTCTCTCACTCCTCGGCTACCAATTCCCTGTCGTCAACTGTAATTCCTCGACAGATTGAAATCTCTCAATACAAAATTCTCGTAATAAAGAAACACCAGCAGCCGAAGTAACTACTTAACTTGCCTACAAGGGTGTGCAAGAGTAAGAAGCCCTCGCGGTGGTGGTGAGTCTATTGAGTGTGTGAGAAGAAGAACGATGTGGAGACCCAAGTGTCTTTGACGGTGGGGGGATTTTTGAGATTCCAACAAGGAGACAAAGATCAAGACACCTTTCGCCTCTGCGTCTTTGAGACAACTGAAATCTCAGAAAGGAGCTATGAGGTTGGTGGAACGAGAAGGCGACGACTTTTACCCTCCCACACATCAAAGGCCAAAAAATGAAAACACCACATCACACACACACACCTATGCCAATAAATTGGGTTTTTTGCCAAGGAGGAGAAAAGAGGAATTAAAGGTGGCCCTTGGGAAGGATGAGGAGTCTTTGGTGGGATGATTGGAAATCCTTCCACATACACTCACGGACTCTCACTTCAAACTTTCATGTGTCATTCCCTCTGCCATTGGAATACAATTATGAATGCGTCGAGGGGGAACATGTGGAGGTTGAGAGAGAGGAGAAATGATTACAAGCTTATCCTCTCCACCATTGGCATTTGAGGGAAAACGCCCTGGAAATCCATATTTGGTTAAGAACTCTGCATGCCAGGCCGGAGTCCGTGCCCGGTGGGAAAGATTCATCTTTGAGCCTTTCCCATTTGAACATGCCATCAACAACGAGTTGCCTTCTTGGCCTTTTACGAGTCCCGGTGAGGTTAAAAGAGGGAG
The DNA here is from genome assembly GCA_009869795.1 of Neelides sp. FZ-2019. NCBI lineage: Eukaryota > Metazoa > Arthropoda > Collembola > Neelipleona > Neelidae > Neelides > Neelides sp. FZ-2019. Next base: position 41,474 of record VJMY01000111.1, read on the forward strand.
AATTACCCAACTGGCAAAATGCTCAGAATTGCACTAAATTTAAAATTATTTCTTTCTTTGAGCCAGCGGGAGAGGAGCACAAATGCGATGAATGGTTGTAAACCCGGAGCGAGACAAAAGATCATACTTCCCTTCATGCCTACATGTTTCTTCTTCTCTCAGCTTTTTCCCCTTTTACGCTCTTCTCGGTTCTCCATAGTTGTAATGGACTTGAGTCTCACTATATTATTATGATTCTTACTCAAATGCTGTGGATTGAGGAAATGCCGTAAAACATGGGTATCTTGGAAGGAGTCACGAGAGAATTCTCAAGGTCTTTTCCTTTACGTTTACACACCCGATTCACCCGAAACAATATCCAAATTCAGTATGGAATACATGGCATTATTACATACTTATGACACAACAGGAGTGAAGTTCACTTTATTAAATGTTCATTTCAAAAAGTGGTGGAAAATGTTTAAGTCATGCGGTCTATAATTTTGTTCTCCAAAATTACCCCCACTTTAACAACCCACTTTTCCAGAGCTCTCTCAATGAAGAGTCAATGGTCATTATTAAGTCCCAGCCAGTGCTTTAAGAGCTTTTACCAGAGAGATCACACAAATCAATAGGAGCGATTAATGCCATTTGGGAGTATGTGTGAAGAAAGGTATATAATCGCTCATCAACTTCTCATTACTATCATCATTGCATTCTGAATCTGAACATTCTCCTACACCATTATCGTCATCCGGAACGGAAATCTCTCGGATGCGAATCGCTTATCATTACCTACAATTCTTTCTTATATCCCAGCCATTTACATACCTATACGATATACGAAGCTATCTATACAAAACTATTCTCATATGAGAGTTAATTTTGACAGTTATGTACACTTATATCCCCATTTGAGTCATTTGAACTACCTATACCTTACCGTGTGCTTGTACTACTTACATCCGTGTATATGCTTGTACATATATAATTATATTTATTAGGTTTTTTTCTTGTCGAAACAAGCCATTGGCAAACTCATCAACGGCGTTCTGAGAGTGAGGTGTTGCCTGCCAGAAAATCCGACTCACTCCATTGAGCTAATAGATATGTCTTGAAATGAGTGTGAGAAGAAGAGGAATTTGCCTGGCAAACTCGGGTGTGTTTCTCTCAGTTCTTCGCCCTTCCGTCCTCAAACAACCCTCACCTGACCTACCAGTCATTTCTAAGCTCGTCTGATCCCAAGAACCAAATAATTTTAACATTCAAGAAAAAAGACAATGAAAAAGTGGGATAAGTGGCTGGAACAATAAATAAAACGTCGGAGACTCGCAACCGCGAAGAACCAACAGGCGGATTTGGTTTCACATCTCCTCCAAAACATCAAAGGGTTGTACAACGGCTGACAATGGAGCGGAGAGGGAGAACATTAAGAGTTAATGAGAACTTTAAATGATCTCGATATGGCACGTTCTTCGGGACTTAAATGTAATTTGAAAGTCATAAGCATAAATTGAACCAGGGCTTTTAAAGCCTATATATCAAATGAAATTAAGATCAAAGGAAATTACACAAGGAACAAGATCCTCTCATTTGCATTTGACTCGTGTTTGCTTTGGTGTTCGAACATCAAAGAACTTGAGTCAAAACACCCTTGTTCTCAGCATGAGCATTATTAATCCAAATCTTGTCATTAACTATTCGCCTTTTTAACTCATTCTCTATTTAATAGACTTTCAACTAGCCCGCGCCCTTGCACAGTTGACTTTTAGTTGTTAACATTTAAGACCTCTTTGAAGAAGGAATAATTAAGGCTAAAGATTTAACAAAACAAGTTAGAACAGTAGTTAAAAGATAAGTCCTTTAAGAGTGCTCTTTAAATCATTTCATTTGCCAAGAATAATTCGAGGAATCCGGATAAAGTAAAGTTACTAACGAGGCAAACCTTGAACACATAAGATTTAATTGGTTTATTATTCCCAGTGAGCCAAATGAGCACCGATGGGTTTAAAAACTTGGTGCTGAACTGTTGAGATTTCTAGGAGTAATATTTAAATTACCTCAAATCAGATAAATTATCTTTTACTTCTCATCTTCTCATATGATCTTTGACTCGAAATCTTTGTTTGTCAACTGAAAAGCCCGTTAAATTTTTTAAGGAGGTGTAATGATGTGCAGATAAGTCGAATGGGAGAGATCAACGAAGGTTTTTACAACCAGAGTCGAGATGCGAATGGAGTGGTGAGTTATTACCTGGTCAATCTGCTATTTTAAATATTTTTCGCTTCATTACGACCCAACATAAAAATTCAAAGTGGCTTGTAATGTCCGGTAATTTACATTTGGGAAGACCATCATTAAAGATGGGATGTAACGAATGTGATAAAACAGTGTTATTGGTCAATGGTTACACTTTTCATGCGTGAAATTCAATGCTAGGTTGTACGCATTTAAATAAGCTATTTCACAAATTTCATTCATTAGGTTAAACCATATATTCTCCTCTTAAACAAAAAAATGATTGGCTGTGAGTGAAGCGATGGGCGTGAGTGGAGTGTGAAAACGAAATGGGTTGTTAGAGGTTCCTAACAAGATTCACCAGAACGGCAAATTGGCATCAAATGAGCCTGGAATTCCATTCGTTTAAAACCCAATGAGATCTGTCTATGTGGTGGTCCTATGTTTTCCTTTTAGTTTATTTAATGTACGTGTTTAAATAGAATCTCGAGATAGGGAAATATTATTTCATTAGTAATCGGAAGATGACTGAGGTCACCCGTCAGGCGATGTGGAATAAATTTTGGGTGTGGTTCTTCCTCGCCTCAAAAACTATACGGTATATAAATGCAAACACACTTCATGATGAGTATATCACTATTGTTTCTCTCATACATTAGCTATTATACCAAAAGTCTGTAGAATATTTCCTTTCGATCCTCAGCCACGATTCCGTATAATACATACAACTTAACCATTCAGCGAATCTCATTCTTATTCATTTTATACACAGAGAAGCTTATATTTCCCTTTAAGAATGTTTGCTACTTAAACCCCCGAATGTTTTAAAAATAATTAACAACAATGTCCATTCAAAGTTGTACGTTTATTTTCAATGAGTTCATTTTGCCTATAATACTTATATTTAAGTAATGTGTTTATTTCGGGAGATAAAATATTAATTTAGTTCTTAATTTATCCTTAACATGCTAGTATACTAAATTATATGCTAATGAAGTAACATGAGTAAACCATGGGATCGTGAATCTTTTAATAATGTATACTTTTTTAATGTAATAACGTGGATGTTTTGAGAGAGTAAAAGTAATGAAATTTACTTTTGTCTATGTTTCACAACGTCGTTTGTATTACATAAAAGGAGATTGTTTATTAATTTAAATCTCGCACTTTCCTTCTCTTCTTTTGGTAGGTGATTGATGAAAATTATTTTGAGCTTTTGGTTGATTCAATAACATTATTGTTCGATATAACGCTCGAGATTTTAAAAGAACGGCGGATTTATTAATGCTAATAAATATTACACATAATACTGGGTCCCAAATTAGTAACGATTAAATTAGTAACGTCTAGAGCCCAAACTACAAAGGCCACAATAATGTGTTATAAACCATTCGAAAGAGCATCAAAAGTTACATTAAAAACATGTTTTATTTAAAAATATTTTCATTTAAATATTTTAGGAGGCTAATTCGAAAAAATACATTTTTAAGTTTAAATTCTGATATAAAATTGTTTAAAAGTTGAATTATTAAGGAATGTTTATTTTATTATTTCAACTTATAAAGTTATTTATACGATGTTAAATAACTTTAATTGAGTCGTTTAAATGGCAATAAAGAAAATCTCCATTGATCGAATAAGAGCATTTGTCTGGAGAGATGCAAAAGGGTAATTATTTGGGTTTTCAGCCACTGGGAACATCGCGATCATTATTCCTACGCCGTAGAGTACAAATCTACCTTTTTCGACCCATCCCCTTAGTATTTAATACGACACACAGGAATTTTTTGATATTTAAATTTAAAAATTGTCTCAGGTCTATTTCCATACTTTCATTTATTAATTATGGTATATATTTGATTAAAAATTGCATTAAAAAAAAATTTAATGAAATAGACCGGGAACCATTTTTTTAATTAATTTTTGAAATTTTAAAATTAGCATAGGTTTTTTGAAAATTTACTTTTAATATGATATTGAAACTAATTGAGATACAAATGTTGTTGTATGACTCTTTTCCTTGCTATAATAATTTTTAAAATTAAAAAAGTTTTTTAAATGAGTATAACAGGAGTAAAAATGAAAATTATACATAAAAAGTTAGCTTTTGGGTTTTTCAATGCGATCTACAACATAGGATATATTTGGATAATATTCAAGATGCATGCGTCGGACTACTTGTTAACTACTCAAATAATTACCCAAAAGCAAAAGGAAAAAGGTTCCTGCCATAAAGCTGCCCTTTGAAACCAACAATTACAATATTTCAGCTTTTTATGAATTTTCAATTTTTAAAAATAATAAACGAATTTTTAATGAATCTTATGTTTTTAATGTAACTTTTGATGCTCACTCGAATAGTGTATAGCACATTATTGTGACATTTGTAGTTTGGACTGTAGACCCCTTATCGTTACTAATTTGGGACCCTGTATATGGATTCATTACGTGTTAAATATACATTAAAATAAAGCCATTTATTATTCCAGATAATTTTATCGTTTATTTGTCGTGAAACTTAACGTTCTTTTAATTTAACTTCTAAAACTGAACTTAAAAAGTAGCACGAAATCGAGTTTAAACTTAAATTATTAAAAAATACTTCTAAAATCATAGTGTAAAACACAAATTACATTTTAAATTCTTTCCAAAATTGATTTCTCGAATAGAAAGTGATTTAAAAATTTTTTAAAACACTTTGTGACTTAACTTTTTAAATAACGCCAGCTCGAATTAACGCCGGGGGTCGGAACCTAATTTAACGAACAATAACGGTAAATAACTTTGGAATAAAATAATATTGAAAACTGCAAGGAGATGCGTGAGAGGTTCATTTTAATCTTATCAAAAGTTTATACGGCAATCAAATATCGGATTTGATCCATGAGTTTTCTATGGTTTGTTTGGGCTGGATCGACAAAACGAATATGGTTACACATACATATATAGTCGTTGGTCTACGGAAGGAAATGTATTAAATTGCTTTGAAGGAAACAGTTTTTTGAACGAAGGAGTGTAAAAGATTGGAATAGGAATGAGGGTTTTTGGTGAAAGAAAGGTAATTTTTCGGAAAGGGTTGAAAAACCTTTACATTGGTAAACTTTTCATTTATTCTCCTCTCGCCACGAAAATAGATAAAATGCAATATTCCGTGCAAATACCTCACAAACATTCCAAAAGTTAAAATCTGCTCAGCATTAGCAATATTGCTCTCTTCTATCTACCGTCCTTCAAAAAAAAACAGTAACGGAATTTCCTCAAAAGTCAAAAATGCGTAAAAGATTTCATTTAAAACATTACATTTTGAATTTTGAAGTATGTAGAACAATTTCTTAAATCAACTTCAACCTCAGAAATATTTTCATAAAAGAATATTTGAACTTAGCTTTCATACTCACCGTTAGTTATTTAGTATACTAGTCATGAATATACCTATTTCATGATTCTGTACATTCCTATCGTCAATCAAATTGAAATTGAAACGAATGTTTTTAACATTTTTAGACAAAAAAACTTTCAATCATTTATTCTCATTCCAAAAGTTTTCGGTATAGGAGTGTTCAATTGAAAAAAGAATGTGAATACCAAATGCGAAGAAATTTAATAAATTGGTATCATTTCACCCTCAATTGAGTCCAAGACCTTTTTTAAGCAAATACATTCACCGTAAATCTTGATATTATGAAAAGCTTCAAATATGAAAAATAACTGCTTGTGTATATAGTAATATTACACAAGGAGATCAAGGGGGTCAAAGAATGTTGTTTGTGTTGGAGCCGAAAAACGTAAAGTTTAACCGTTCTCTCTTCCATATCCTTCAGTAGAGGATCATAAAAATGAGTCACAATAAAAATTTGAATAAGGTAAAGAATCCCGACCCCTGCTCATCTCTCTCTTGTTGAACAGAGCCGGAGTTTGTTGAGAGTTGAGAGCCAGGACAGAAACAGAATGAACTTGAACAGAATGCTCCAAGGAGAATCTACAGGAGAATGCATTCTTGGCAGGAAGTGTTTAATGAGAAGTGAAGGAATACCGAGTTGGGTCTCCCGTCGGACAACTGCCCAGCCGCACCAGCTAATAAAGGTTCAACACGATTTGACTCCTCCACGTCGTCCAACAGATCCCTTTTCTATTAACACATGGAGGGGGAGTATTAAGAAATATTGGGCCATCAGGGCAGGCATCACAATAGTGAGAGAAGCACTTATTGTGAGGAGACATTCGTAACTGACATTTCCTTAAATGGAGGAGGCAGATGAGCTCTGCGTCCATCTGCCTATACCCACAGGATCGACACTCCTGCCATCAGCTCAGCTCAGACACAATTTCCATTCTTAAAACCAGATACAGAGGATGATGTATAATAAGAGGAGATATGGAGGAAAAAATACCTGGGCATATGGGACTCTGATGAAATACGCTGATAATGCTGATAAAGGAATCACACATAAATTGCATTCGGATGTAATATGTAAATATTGTAAAAAGGACTTCACTTCCCCTCCGCCTCTTTTGAAGTCTTTGAAGTGAGGAGATAAAAAGAGTCATAAAGATCCCCTAATTAATATGCCATTGGCTTGAGATGGCTCTGGATAAAAAATTAATGGAGGTTTTTTCATAGTCACGAGCATTAGACTAATATTCATGTGAAAACGATTTAAATGGTTGAGCGAATTGTAGATTGCGTCTTTGCTCAAGTTCAATAATTAAAGACTCTGTCAGCAGAGAGTCCCCGAGTTATCGATACTGGATATGAATTGGCAATTTATTTAAATGACCCTTGTTGAGTGATACATGGGACTACGGACCTCGTTTGAGAAATCAAGGGACATTTTTGTGACAACTATACTGTAATTTATCCATGTCTGAACAGGAGCCTCGAACATTTTATCCTTCTCTGATAAACATTTTATCGTCTCCCATCTCCGAGAGCTTGTAATTGAAGAAGAACGCGAGATGTGAACTTCTCCTCAAGTAACTTTAACTCTAACTTTGAATAAAGATCTTGAGGCACCGAGAAATTGCGGACCTTCCATTTTATTAACATGTTATATGCAAATCCTAAGAAATCCCACCTGCTATATCATGTGCCTTCATAAGAAGGATTTAGAGGATTTCTCCTTTAACATCCCAGATTATCTCTATTTGAATCTCTTTATTTCTATCACGTTAGCTATACGATTTAGTCCTTTGGTAGTATTTGCTTGAATGGACGGAAGGTGATTTCTTAAATTAAGAGATTTCACTCCTTCTCACCCAGTAGACTGAAACCAAAGACGCGAAAGGGTGAGAAACACAAATAAAAAATTCCATCTTGAGAATGATGGGAAAAAGGAAGAAGAAGCAAATAGCTTCTCAACGCATGAGTTATTTCGAATGTTGACACTTGCGACAAGGAATAAAAATATATACAAGGTGTCTCAAGTTTCTTTTGACAAAAAAAGTTAGCAAGCTTGTACGTGCACGCACCGTCGTCCTTCAAGTCATGCTTAGAATTTAAATAATCCGTATAGGATGTAAAAATGAATAAAAGTTTTGTCTTCGAGGATCAATGACAAAATCATTTAAATTAATGGCAAAAACGGCGATAAGTTAAATAGATAACCAAGGAGTTAATTTAGTAGCTTATTGTTTTTGGTTAATTAAGAAATTCGAATGGGAATGTAAAAGTGCAATCTTAAATCCTTAGACGAACAAATTCTTTGTGCTAAATAGAATAGGAAGAGAGATAGTTGAGCAAACAATGGTTGGATCAATAACCTTTATTCTTACTTATTGATCTTTAATTAACGGAAGAAAAATAGCTGATTATCTATCATTAAGCCGTTTCATTAACTCTTACTGTACTATACTAAACTTATATGCTTTGCTTTCTTGAATTGAAGCCCTTGCTTATTCAGAATATAATCATGCATATATTATTAATAGAATCTAAAGACTTCGCCTTGCTTTTATATACTGTAAAACAAGTATATAGGAACCGTGAAATATTAACCCCTTTCGCAAATCTTCAAATTTTCTTTTTTTAAATTAATATGCATAATAGTATAATATAGGGATAATTCATACGGAGTTATATTGAAATGTACGTTTTTTATTTACATAAATGCACTAAATGTTTATCATCCAGGTTCTAATGATTTCTGTTCACAATAAAAGGCACATAGGCACATTTTTACTCCTCTGGAAATTCCTTGATGGGCTAAAAAATCTTTGGCTCACAACTAGATCATGGGCACTTATAATCTGCTCACATATTAAATTAAATTTTTTAAAAAGAGTCCATCATATAAAAACGAAGTTGTATTGCTTTTAAAAACGAAATGAAAAATGCAATTTGCTTAAAAAATTTTAAAGTCGGTTTTTAGTTGGTTGGGAAAATATTTGGTTGGGAAGCTATTTTGAATACTTATATAAACACGAGAATTTACTGGGAAATAATGTTGTTAAATAAAATATCTTTTTCTTGATAAACAGTCCAACATGATAATAATCCAAATAACAATTTCTGATAAACATTATTTGATCATTTTAGTTATATATAATAAATATTCTAGCAAGACTCACAAAGTATTATACATTTTATTTCAAACTCGTATCTTTATCACTTTATTAGCTAGATAAAACAGTAGCACGAGTAGAAAGTTCAGATCAGAGACAACATTCGAATTTGCTTCAATTTACCTAACCTTATTCAATGATTAAAATTGTGTTTTGAAAAATGCATTGCAAGCATATTCCTTGAATTAAATGATTATTTTGACAAGAAAAACTTATTTAGATAATTTTGCAATTTCAGGTTCATTTTATATATTGATAAAATTCAATATAACTGGAGGTGAACACAATAAACGACCTTTTAATGTGAGATTTGAATTTTTTTATTTAAATATTTAGTCATTTGATATTTAAGTCGCCAACTTTATTAGCTTTTATTATTAATTTAATATGATTCAACAATTTAATATCTAAAATTTTCAAAGAAATGAATGAAAATACATTTGCATCAAAGATTAAAGCACCGTCGATAATAAAAAGAAAATGTATTAAACACAGTAGGTTACTTTTAAATTTGAATAGAACAAGAATTCGAAATGGCGAAATGATGATGTAGGATATTGTTGTAGTTGAGTGAGGAAAGAAATGCTTTGTGAGTTCCAGAAGCTCCTCATAATTTCCAATAGAACTGAGAATTAAAGTCTGGAAAAGGTCGTCTATTATCTCCATCTCGTCTGTCGATGAGGGAGGAGGACAGAAGGGGCGATTCATTCTTTGGATGGAATCTGGTGGTTCGGGGACGAGACGACGATGATGGAATAAGATTCTAAATGAAACCCGATGCTCTCGAGTGGCTCCCCTCCAGTCTGGATAGGGAAAATGGGTCGAAAAGAAGAAGAGTGTTGCACTGTTGCCCCCATGTTCCACACTTGACGGAGTGAATACAAGGAGCACAAGAGGCGCTTCATGGGATGTTGGTTGGAAGGATGAAGGTTATTCTCCCTCGACAGATTTATTCCTCAACCTCAGTTCACAAAACTGAGCTTCTCCCTTATGGAGAAGACTCCAAAATGGACATTTATGACTCCTTTCTATTTCAACTGCTCATATGGTCTTCTTTGGGTTTACTTTCAACTGACTTTCAACATACCCTATAAGTATAATCTTATATATTCGTCTTTTCTTATAAGCTCATCTTCTGAGCAGATGAGGAAGCCAAATCAGTTTTGTCCATTTAGTTAACTTACGAAAGAATCGTAAGCGTAGTTGAAGCGGACTCAACGCATCTGAACTTATCAGCTTCTTCTCCTTTGCCTGATGAACCTACACGCTATTTAGGAACTCCAGGTCTGATTTATGAAGACAGTTGTGGAAATAGAACTCAAACTACTAGTTTAATACTAAATGAATTTTATGACCGGTTGAAATGGGTTGGAGAAGAGTATTTATCCCTATTTATCCTTGCTAGTTCTCCAAGGCGCGAGCTGAGATTCCCTCCGCCTTCATTTCGTAATACTTAGCTTGGCAGATTTATCGCCCTTATTAAATCCAGACATGATTTTCTAAATTGGACTCGTAGAGAACAAGAGCTCATTATTTTACTTCACTTATTCGGTTCGTAGGATTTGTAGAAACAAAAAGTCGACGGGTGGAATTTAAGGTCAAACATGACTTAAACGACTCACAAATCCAACTTGACTTCCATCCAATATCCAATCAATTATGGATGATTGACAAAACCAAGATTGAAACGTAAAGGAAGAAACCAATAATGAGGATTTCCCATTTTTCTTTATGCTGTTTGGTTGAAAAGTATGATTGCTTTTCAGTTTGAAAAATTTATTAGAAATATAAAATAATCAAGAACCATTATGTAATCTGCACACATTTAATTTTCAATCTCTTAATACAAATCTCTCTTTCTTAAATTCTTTTTTAAATTTTTATGAAAGAGATTTTTAATTTCCCTATTCTATTAAATGCATTTGAAAAATGAAATACTTACCAGAAGAAATTTTTCGCATATCAATAACTGTCTCGAATTCTTCTCAAATGAGCTTTCATTTAAATTTTGATTCTCAATGTAGTTGGAGAAATTAATGATAATTTGGCACCTCATATGAACAATGCCTTATTTAATTCGTGTTAATTCACTCGATGATTATTTTGATCGATGCAATAAAACACTGTGAGAATGAGTAGGTAAATATAAATGCAAATGAACATTAATTGTTTTGAAAACAAATTATCGATGTTCTTAGTCAGAACTTTTCCTAGTAAAGATAAGTTAAATAAAAATCGAAAGTCCAAAAGTCTTATTGATAAATGAACACAATCACTTTAACCGTCATATGCATATAAATATTTGTCAAGTACCTACATTATCCATTATCCAATACATGAAAAGTTAAGCAATTTAGGCGCTAATCCTCATTAAAAATGGTTGTCAGAACTTCTCTTCTCATGGTTAATTTTAAACAAACGGGAATTTTTTGTCACTCATTTCCAAATAAGGAGAAGAAAAAAGACAAGAATTCAAAAACACAATTATGAGGCTCGACTACGAGCGAGGAAAATGTCCAATGTTCTTTTTGGTTCCTTTCTTTCAAACCTCCGAAAAACAATGAAGCAATTGTCTTAAAATAAAGAGGAAGAACACTTTTCGCTTCCTTGTTTCTCCGATGATGCTGATGACACTTTAAGTCCTTGTTGCAACAAGTGGGAGATTCCGAAATCGGTGTATTTCTTTCAAACCTCACCGAATTCTTGGTGTCCGAACAAGGTCGTCTGAGAAAATGAGTTCCGTGTGAGTGGGAACATGAATCGTATGATGAGTTTGGACTCGAGGATCCTCCGTTGGCGTCGAGATCCAACATAGGAGTAAAAGCCCTCTGTGCCCCTCGTCTGTTCTGAGAGAAGGTTTGGAGCAAAGGGGCTTTTTCCAAGGGGGATCTGCTATCCTGTCCATTGCACATCGGCTACCTCTCGGCTTCGCCTCCCCGATGAACCCACGAATCGGCGGCCAAACAGAGAAACTCTTTTTTTCCCCAGGTTTACACATACCTGCCTCATCATTCGGTCCACAGCAGGCCACCCATTGAAAGAGATAACCTTTTCTTTACGGCCGAATCCTTCCTTTTCCTCCATCCATGTTATTCTTACTGGCACATGAGGTTTCTTACTTACATAATAATAAGTAATACTTTGCTTCTTCATGCATCTTCTTCTCCCTCAATAATTATATATGAGAAGGAGCGAAGTCAGAATAGAATGCATAATGGGCTGAAAGTGAGTAGTTGGATAATATGCAACGAAGAGGAATATTTATTTAATCGGTTAATCAATAGTCAATGCGTCTAACTAAGCTCTCTTCTCAACACACATCCTGTGTAATATATTACGTACTCTTTCCTCTGAGCACACAGATCCCCACCGTGATTTATTTGTTTTCCTATCCGATTAACATTTGGTAATTCAACATTGGCCCCTTCCTGATGAGATACACGGAGATCAATAATAGTTTTTTGAGTGAATCCTCCACTGGCTCATCATCAGTTTCATTGCTTGGGTTCTTCTCATATGTCCTCTCCGCAATTTAGTAGGAGAAGTAAAGGATAAATGATGTTTTCATTTGCCTCTCACTTCATCATCATCCTTGAATCTTCTCATCTCCTCTGTTGGTCCTTTGCCAATGAGTGGAATGAATTTGTGTAAACGTATTTATCGATTATCCTCTATGGGCAAATTACCTTTTCCAATAATAATAAATTATGCTCAGTGAGGAAAAGATAATTGCTAATTGAATGTTCCTTTGCTGCACTGCACCACTCAATCCCATTTTTAATTAAACTTCATACGAAATCACTACCAAAGGCGTTATACACACTCGCTCACATTATGCTTCACTTAATGACGGAAGATAAAATTATTTTTCTTGGCAATAACTATTAAATACTTGTAATACTTTTTTCCATGTATAATTGTATAAATTTCCCTTTTCCATTTCCAGAAGTTTAATTCGCAAAAGAGCAATAAAAATAATGACCATATCGGCAACTTCTGTCCTCATATGTAAACCTAATTATATAAATTTCCGACATGAAAGCAACGTAATGCGAATTTTCAATGAGATTTCCTAATATTGCATCCTCTTATGATGATGATAATAATAAAATCAATATGACAAATTCATAAGGGAAGACGTGACTCTCCTGACCATGGACTTCTGATAGTTAGGTCTTTTCTCTGCGAATAATAAACTCTCGAGTTTCTCAAGTATCAGTTTCCTTATAATATCACACAAGAGGTGAATTGCACGAAGTTCACGACATGTTAAAATTAACAAGGGGGTATATCCATGCTCTTTTACAAAATGTCGAAAAGGAATTTTTCATACATACGAGTTTTGCTCTTCCAGCTTAATTACGAGCAAAGTGAGATAAAAATTCCGTGCAAGAGAGCATTTATAAATTATTCTGCTTCAATAGCTATTCATGTCATGATACCATCTCACATAATAAAAGAGCTGGCCATCATTTTTCCTTTTCCTCCCTATAGAACATCATAAATGCATAAATGTGAACTTTATTGCACTGCTTTATAATGGCGCTTTCAATTTTCCCATGCTTGGACTCCTTTATTTAAGCATTTACATACGCAATGGGAAACGAGCCTAATAAATCCATGAGTAGACGTAAACTTTGTGTGCAAAATCATTATAGTAATATATGCAAAATAAAATAAATGAACTTTATCTCAATACTTATCGATTCATCAATATCATAAAATATTCAATTCTCCGTTGTGCGAAGAAGACAAATTGTGATATTATTTACCTACACACACATAAAGCAATGTTACAACTCTTAACATATATTCTAATTGACTCATTATAGTTTATAAACATTATGTGATCATTATCATATAATTTATATTACATTACTCGTATTTTTTACTCTAATCGATTCACATATGATTTCATTCATAATAAGTTTATTTAATGTCTTCGTTTGGAGATATAAACTTCATAAACTTAAGTTATCGTGCAAATATTCTTTCCTATTATTGTTCATTATAGGATGTATGTATCTTACAACTTGGGAAATTAATGTAAGAAAATATGAAGCCGATACTCGACTTATCATCATCATCGACACGACGGCATCAAATTCTCCATTGATTGAGATTTATAAGAAACAATTTAAAATGGAGATTTGAAAATTTGTTCATTTAGTGGTCAGGATCAGGTTTGATCAAGGAATATCAAAGCTTAATCCTCAATTCTTAAATATATAAGTAGTTTCATATATGAGAATATCATGGTTGTTCTTTTCAATAATGGAGGGGTTTGACGCGGAATTGTGGAATGTAGTGAAGAGAAATTCACAAAAAGTGTGAAATCATTTAAAAAAGCTCACGTAGACACGTTGCCTACTGTGAAATAAAGCTAGAAACTTAATTTGTTTCATTTATCATATACATAAGGCAAAGGGAAAGAGAATATTCGCTTCTTCAACCTCTGATTCATTAAAAATTTCTTAATGGTCTTCGTCCTCAGCCGAGTGGGAATGAGTTGGGTAATAAGTAATAAGATTGTGGAGAAGTCAGGGATTGAGACTCAATTCGCGCTCTCCAATGGAGTCGAGTCGTGGAATGACTCGGGGAAGAGGAGACGATGAGAGTCCTTTTGCTTTTTGTGCTTTAGCACAAAATCTCAATCTGCGCTGCGGCAAGATAATTTAATATCAAATGCTCCACTGCCTTCTTCGTCTGCATATGCTGATAAGTGTTAAAGGTATTGACCGGCCTTGCATGGTCATTTCTCTCTCGCACTTCCCTCTCTCACACACTCTCCTCCTGTTATCACTTCCCATCTTTCAATTATTCACGCGGAGATTCTCGATGAGTGAGAACTAATGTACGACCAAGTTTGCTAATAATTTTACCAACTCAAAGACCTTCGTCATATAGACAGCCTATATAAATATACATTTCCTCATGGAACTCATATGATACAATTTATTACATATTTGGAATGTGGTAAGCCACGTTCCTTGGCACATTCCATTACCTCGAACTCTTAAAGGTAATTTAGAGTGCGAACTAAATAAACCATTGAGTTGATTCAGTAGTGCCATGAACTCACCTTTAATATTGTTATCAATCTCTCTCCATTTGCATGTTAAAGTCGCTCGACAATTGAGGCCTTTTATAAAAGTAATCTTCAATTTTTATCTCTTACTTTAGATTTTGAGATAAAATGAATGAAATATTTAAGGAAGAAGGATTAGAAGAAATTTATAGAAAAGAAAATGAAGGAGTTTTTAACGAGGACTTTGAATTATTAAATGTAAATGTTCAATTGATTTAGAGATCATTAAATTAATGTCTTTTTAGCTCGTTTCCAAAAAGTAAAAATACATAAATTGTGAAATCAATTGAGGCTTAATTTTTGAGAAATTTAACTACACATCTGGGCATTTGAACCTATTTAATGAATTTCCAACTTATGTTATGTCACATAAAGCCAAGCGCGCAATTTTATACACACGGAGTTAATGTCCGTCTTGGGACTCAATTTTATGATCCCATAAATTAACCTATTTTCCTCTCAAATTCTTTTTCCTACTTTCGATAATTTATGAATCTTTGTTAAAATTGAAAATAAACAAATTCACCATAATTTCATACTGTAAAATAAATAAAATTAAGAAAAAATGAATAAAGAAAGAAACTTACCCCCAATCCATGATGTTTCCTTCTATGCGAAGGCTAACTTAAAATCCTGGTTTTTGACATTTGGCCAAACATTATTAATTTTCAAATTCACTTTAAGTTTTCAAAAGAATTAAATCAGAATAACAAACTCACTTTCAACATGTTATTATTAAGTAATTCATAAATATTCAGCTAAGGTTCATTTACATTTTCAAGTGAATGAAACCAAAGCTTAATGTCTTTATTATGGGAAAGTTAAGCCGGACTGAGGGAATTGAAATTGTGATTTTATTTTTGAACTGTGCACTGGGAGTCTCAGGCTTTTTGACACTCGATTGTGTTGAAAATGTGTCGGAGGAAATAAAAAGGCCCAATTGAATCTAATGGCGAGTCCGTTGACCGTCTTGTACAATTTACAATGGGAAAATAGAAAAAGGATTGATCTCGGATGTGTAAGGCAGGTAGTCTCACGAGCCAAGAGATTAGGTTTCTATTATACGACCCATCCACCCTAATAGGGAAGGATAGAAGCGAATGTACCGTAGTGGACTATGGCTATAAAGGCTCGTAGTAAATCGGCTGACTCGGTTGAGAAAACAGTAGGAGTCTTTGGGATTTCGGGTACGCGGACGCAGGCCTCTCTATTTTCATCTCCTGATATACGAATTTAGAGGGTTGAGTTTCGGGGAGAATATTGATTGCCGTATGAAATGCTTTCTCCCGACCAAGAACTACAACACTCCCCCTTTCCTGAACAAGGAGAAGGGGAATGGAAAGGTTGGCCGCTGGAACGCGCTGCTTTCTTCAATAACACCTTTCTCTCCGGGAAAAGTCGCCGTTTGAGAGCTCCCGGGTCTCTGCCTTCTTATTCGCCCCACGATTGAGACACAACGTTTAGAGCTCTAAACGTTGTGTTGCTAGCAAACTTTATACAACAAACGTTATGTACTCTGGTTTGAAACTGGAAGTTGAATACCCGCTTTGTCCCATAGCGCTTAAACACATTCTAAGTATCACTTTGGGAAAATCGGGAATTCAACTTCCAGCTTTCAAACTGGAGTACGTTATGTTGTAAGTCTTAAAATGTTCAATTAATTGTGCAAATATTATTATTATTAAATGAAATAATGAATATTATGTACATGAGATAAATGAGAGTAAGTCCCAATCTCTCAATGTATGCTCGAAAAGCTACATAATCAAATGCAAATGATGAAAATCATTTTATTGGCTGTGAAAGATCATTTCAATCTCTCATGATTACAATTTGATCAATTGTGATCTCTTAATTTCTCTTAATTTGGTTATAACTCCAATTTTATATAATTTTAGTAATTAATAGCACCACTAGATTTAATTTTTGTAATTCAAATACAAATTTATATGTACGAGTACTCGTATATATAGTGAGCTACGGTATGGTCAATACATTCCATCACTTTCATGCTATTCTCTTTTTCTCCTTTTAGATTTTACATTTTAACCCCCAAATGACTATTTAGCTTTTGAAGCTTTTACATTTGACTATCATATTATTTAATAGATATTTAAGCATCATGTTATGTATTATATTATTTATAGTGAGATTCCACTAGCATGCGTATAGTAATATAATTCCATTGGTAAATACATACATTTGAGAGCTAGTGAATTTATAATTTATGTTGAATATTTTTATTTCATATTCTTATTTCATTAATATATTGTAATTATTCGCACACCAACTAAATAATACTATTTTATTTATTAGGCTATACCATATCTATTCATTTTATTTTATGATTATTAATTAGTAGTATATAGGTCCTATTAATTAATTATGCTTTGAAGTTAGAAAATACGTAATAATTTTATTTTAAGCATTTATTTTGAAACTACTTTAAGTTTATCACGTATCAATCATAATCGTAATTAATAATTCATTTAACAATAATTTTTTATTAAATTTCAAAACATTTTTTAATAATTTAAATCAAAAATTAAAAAATTAAACTGAAATAATTTTTTTGAACATTTTCCATCATAATAATTGGAGAATAATTTATAAGATAGAGCTTATATATTTTACCCTTTTTCGTTAATACTCAAAACTTAAAAGTTTGTAGGCATGCATATTTTTTGCATTAGGTTAGGCCTTTAATAAATCTTCTGAAATCTGATGACACTTTAAAACTTTTTATATGCATTTATAATTAACATACTTTTTTTTATATAATCTACCATATTTCCTATATTTCAATACGAGTATACGATGCAAAATAAGTTTTAATTATTTTCCTTTGTAAATTTTGCAATCACTTATTAATCACAATTTCAAAAAATATGTACCTATACATTTACTACATTAAAGACTATTTGCAATATATTTACATTACACAGTAATAAATACACACATCAAATGTGAAAAAGTCAAAAGTATGCTGTTTCAAATATTGACTTATTGAATTTACTTGCTTGCAAGGAATTTTCATATAAGATTTTGGCAATGGTTAATACAACTCGAGTATAATATGTATAAGAAGTATCTTACCTAATATTTGAAATGATTTTTTAGCAATTGAGCATAGATAAGGTGTGTATTTATAATTTGAAGTAAAGTTTGAATATTTTTATTGTAATTTTTGATTAGTTGATAATTTGGGCGAAGCTTTTAATGCATTATACGAGGATTATACGAGGATACCAATAATATAAAATGATAATGCATAACATAGGTAATAAAAATTTTCACAGTTTTAAGCAAAATATGTGATATTCACATCTACACCTCTGCTTTAATACGTATTCAAGATTGACAATTTGAAAAATAAAAATAATTTAATATTTTTTACTTTCATTTATTTAATAATAATAATTTTGAATATTTATATTATCTGACATACTCATTAAGCCTTTAAACTAATCAACATTACCATTTGATCAGTTATCATGATATAATATCATTATTTACTTACCAGGGCTAGGGAGCATTTATGTACTGAGAATTATACAGACCTGTACTTTGAGTTTGTGTAAAGAGCAAATTGTTATTTATTCGTGTATATTTATTTGGTACAATCTACCAGAAACCGTAGGGTTATTTATTGAGTGTGAATCAAGTTCAATATTTGGTGCTCTCAACATTAAAGGACGGTTTCAATTTCTGCAATTTCGGTGAGCGAGGGTTGAGTCCGGAAAAGGTTTTCCCTCACTTTGAACGCGATCGCTTGAGTGTCGAAGGTTCTTGAGTTTCTCTGACGGAGGTCTGACGATGGCCCTGGAACATCTTCTACAAGAGCTGACATCCCCAAGCTTCTAAAAAGTTTAAAAAAAAATTCCTTAGGGTCATGTGAAAAATCCAATCGAGGCTCAACTATTATTTGACAAGCATCAAATTTTCCTAGAAAATGAAGCCTCGAAGATTGATTCCAACTTTTGGAGAAAAAAAGAAAGAAACCACACAGCATGTTCTTCGATCTATAACATAGTTCATCTCAATAAGGTCTCAAGTGTTTTATATCATATTACATCTTTCCTTTACATAACCATATTATATGTTCAATGCTCAATTTCCATTGAATCAACCAAAGTGACTCTCAAGAGCACAGGAAATAATATTTAGGTATAGCATGCTAAATTATCAAATATTTCTTTAAAATCAAATTAATCTTTATTACTAAAAAGGAAATCCGGACTAATAATATTTTGTTAAAAGGTAATGAAATGTAAAAGCTTTTCCGCATTATGAAAGGTATTAATGTTTTAATAATGCTATACTTGTGATATAAAAAATCGAACTTCGTTGTACTTAACATAAAAGGAAATGAGGCTGAGTAAGAGTTCTCTAATTCGTTTATGAAGACTCAATTGTGAACGTGGATTAATATTGATTTTATTATGACAAAGATTTCGGCAGCTGGATCAACAAAAAATTGGGCTTCGTTCCTCACTTCATTCTACATTTGGTTTTATGAGGGAGCTAATAGGATTGAGTGAAAGTCTCTCTTAGCTTCCCCATGCGAGGAAAGGCACTTGGCTCTTTGGAGCCCGACGGATCTGAGCAGTCCGAGAAGATGAAAGCATGGCTAAGAAATGTGAAAGCTTAGCAAATATTTCTATAGAGTAAAATGATCGAGTTTTCATCAACCTGAACTTCAACCGCTCTTGCTCGCTCTCATCCGGCCAACATGCTCCTCTTGTTTTCCTTCTATGAAAAATAAAATTACAACTTAAACCACCCAGGGCTTCCAATAAAATATTCAATTTCACTTTCCTATGTGCACTATAACTTTATAAATTATAAAATTTATAAGGATTTTGAAAATAAAAAAGTATAAAAATCTTTTACTAATCGGAATTCAGTGGAGTAATTCCGAGTTTGAAAGTCGGTTTTAAAAATATAAATATAAAAGTAAGAATTAATGTGGGTGAAAACAGGGAGTATTATTCCAACCTTGTTTTGTACATGTCTGTGAAGATGCCGAGGCGGTTCTCGAGCTGTTGACACCGAACCATTGCCATTCTGAGCTGAAGCTGAGTTCTGAGCAAATTGCTTGAGCAGCCGGAATCTTTGCATTCCGAGCGGCAACTCTCAATCGATACGCAGTTTCGGAACCGAGAATTCTCATAACTTCCGTATGGATAATTGTATTGGTGAAACCCCATGTTCTGCAAATGAAGGCCGAATCAAGTCTCGTTAATTAGAGAAGAAATGGGAAATGGGCACTGGAGGAAAAGACGTCGAGACGTCGTCGTCTTAAATTTATAATTTACCTGGGAAATGAGAGTGAAGCATCCTGGAGGTTTTCCATTACACCGACGGTTGACGAGACGGGAAAATAATCTCTCGACTCCGAGAAGACAAATTGCGAGCACAATGCCGGAGAGGAGGAGGACAAAGGCGCTGAGGAACTGTTCAAGAGCTAATTTCTCCGACTTCCCTCCCGTCGCTGATCCGAGAGTACTCGGGTCCCGGTGAGAAAGCGAGCATGGACCCGTGAAATAAAATCTCTTCAATCGCTCCAGGTCTCCTGTGTAGGCCCATCGAGGGAAACATGAGATTCCTCTGGCTCATTTATTTCCAGAAATGACACTTCCACTCTCACCCTACCAATCCTATCATCTACGAGATGAGATCTCGCCATCATAGAAGAGGAAAAAATGTATAACTCCGATTCCCTTTGATTCTCATACCCGATTACCAGATCCATCCTTTTCGCACATACTTACAAGCATGAGCCATTCTTTCATAACGGTTATGAGATACAAGAAATGGAATCCTGTCGGGCAATTTAACCAAAATCCCTCTTCAACTCTCAAAGATGGCCAGATCTTCTTTGTCGAGTGGCATTTTATCTTTATTATATAAGTATCCAACTGTGGGGCATTCGCAGTCACTACACACATTAGAGATTTTGAAACAATGGAATTTACACTTCATCAAATTGAAAATTATCAATGATTACAATAATCGTTGACGTTGTCATTGATGTAAATAAAGATACTATACTAGTGTATATAAGGAAAAGGACATAACTAAAAAACCGTAATACTTTATAGACATTAGTTTTACAAAAATATAAAAAATACTTTATATTGACTACCTAGAGTTTTATTTAATGAACCTATTAAAAAAGTACATACTGATAATATCATACTATTCTAAAATGATAATATCATATTATTTACATATTATATACTGGGTGATAGACATTTCAAATCAAAAACTTTGAGAAAACTTGAAAAGGTAAACTTCTCAACATAAAATTTAAAGTGAAGATGTGAATCCCAATTGTGTCGTATAATATTGAAGGAAGGTTTACATGTCACATGTCAGTGAGGTTTGAGGAAATGGACAAAATAGTTTTTCATACTTTCTTGTAAACAAGTTATCCATACAATCTTGACAAAAAACAAAAAGGAATGATAATGAAATGCAAACTTTTTCTTCTGCATCAATATAACTTTTTCATTTAAAGTTCACTCTGGTTTTCTATATTATAAAAGTTTTCTCAAACTACGGAAAAGTATTGAATAAAAGTATTATGCACTGAAGAGTTGAAAGTTATAAATTCCATATATTATATTCAATATGAAATGTCACATATTTTATATTATAATATTTACTTGGATAAAAAAATTAAAAATTCAAATTAATCAACAATATTGAATATTAAACGTTTAACCATTTCCTTCATTTCTCTTCTTAAAATCACTATTTATAAGAGTGAAAACTTAATTGATTCAAATACTTTTTTGATGCTCGCCAATTTTGCTCTCAAAACTTTTTTTAAAGAATCCTTTATATTCAATTTTAAAAAGAAATTAGTGTCTAAAGCAGAAAGGTCTTTGGCATTATAATCCTTTAATCTCTTGAGAAGGCTCATTACTGCTATTATTAGGAAATTCAAAGAGAGTCTCTAATTCCAGTTGATTCCCTAAGGGGGCTAATAAGTAGAGTCGGAGAAAGCACATTTAAGGAAAATTTCAAAGAACTCGCCTTCTCATTAGCTCTTCAACTTTATGACAAATTCTTTTCCAAGAGCTTCCACACTCCGAAGAGGACGAGACTTTTATTTTAACATGGGAAATTTCCGGATGGACTTTGAAATTAAATTTCTTACCGTTCTCTTTGTATTCCATGAGAAACTTGTTGAAAAGTGGAAGATACTTTGACTGCCTGGGGAAAGCAATTCCGTAGCCAGTGTGAGCATACCAGGAGCCTTCGATCAACAACTCGCACGTCCGGTTGTCTTCTGTCCCCAACGCATGGAGAACCTGATACTCAAGAACTGGACCATCGTAGATGAAAGCTTCCAGGATTCTGAAATCATGTGAAAATTATTCAAGAAACTCAATAAAGAAGAATCAAAAGTTTCTACATCTCTCCTCTTACAGTCATTCTTACTTTTCTTGCTGGTACTTAACATTCTTATAAAAATACAATATACATACTTGTAAAAAATATTGGAATTTTTATTTTAACAATAATGAAACTTTGTGAAATATGATACAATAACATATAATATATTATTTTATTCACGATAACTTCAAACACGAAACTTTTTATTTCTATTATTAAACTTGTTATATAGTCTTATTAAGTCTTATTCTGAGCATCATTTGGATCTTGAGAAAATTATCCTTTGTACTAACAAGTTGTTGGTTAGCCTGTCTTTATTAAAACATTTTTCCGTATTTAACTGAAGAAAATTGTATTTATAAAGAGTAAAAATGTTACAAATTTTCATAGCATATCTTGTGAATTAGTTTAGGAATGTAATATAACTTGGTTATTTATGAGACCTCTTTTAACCCACTACATGCTTTATGCGTTGTCATCAACAAACCTCATGAAAGGAAATCCTATTTTCTCCTATTGCGAAAAGATGAAACCTTAAAATTTTATCATTGAACATCAAATTGTAATAAAATCCCAACAAGGAAATGAAAAAGGAAATCAAATAACTTTCAAACTCCTCTTATGTACTCCACTATGCCCACTAAAAATATTGAAATGTCCTTATCCCACATATTATGAATGGCTTCTTTTTTGAATTTCAAAAGTTAAATAAAATTCTCTATCGAATTTATTGAATTTAAAATGAAGGAAAAGTTCAGAAAATCTTACCCATTCCGGACGCCTTTGACTCCTTCGCTGACGTTGTTTACTGCATACTGTTTCATATGCTCATACATAACTGCATACGCCAAATTAAGATTAAACATTTATTTATAAAAATGATAATTTGATTAAGCATTTTAAGAATATTCTCAAACCGGTTTGATGCTTTTTGAACAAGGAATCGGTATGGGTGAATTTGACTGTTCCGAATCTCATGGGCGGCTTCACACTATAAGGATTGCTCAACTAGAAGGGTTAGAAAAGAAAATTTTTCACTAAGAGGATACCAGTATTTGCAGTTCTGTATGCTTAAATACTTATACAAACACGGATGGTTCTGAGCTCAAGATCTTTTTTCAATAATCTATGTTAATTAAAAATAATAAATCTCTCAACGGTAAACGTTTTATCTGAGTTCTATATTGTACCAGATGAAGGACTATCTAAAGTAATGATTATAAATGTAAAACAAAGTTCCTAAATTAAATATTACATTTGCTTTTTGCCATTAATTTATTGTTAGTTGGTATACAGTATATCAACTATATATAAATATTTTAATTTTAAATCCTCTTTACACTATTCATTATATTTTTTATAACCAGATAGTTGAATTCATCTTACATGGTTTGGTCATGTTCATTATTTATTTGGTTTGTGTTACTAGTTCGGAAATATTTAAAAATTATATATTTTGCAGTTAGATTAAAATAATATGTGAATTTTACCATTAGAAATATACTTCTTACTATAATATTATAAATTATCATTCGTCGAGAAGTGCGGTATTAAAGTGATGGTTGAAGAATCAAGTAAGAAATCGTAAAAGTTAGGAATTACTCGGCTTGTGAGATCATTCAACATCAAAACTTTCCCTATAATAAATTACAAGATAAAATTTCCCCAACCATCCCAGCCAATAGTGAAATATGATGAGCGAAGAATATTTAAATTTTCCAAAGTGCCTTTAGGATCCTTTCCGTTCTAAAATTAGATATTCAAAGTAGGCCTGGAAAAAATTTGAGTGTGAAATTATTCTTGGAAGTATATATCAAACATTTATTAATAAGCTTATCGTTATTGTCACGCGTCAGAGCATATCATTATTACTTTTATTACGAGCTTACAAGAAAATGCCAATATTTTACTCCCTCACATAAAGTAAATGTCAAAAGAGGAAGTCTAAGTTGTAATATGAATTTTAATAACGATGTTATTGAAAACCAACTTGTTTAATCAAAATTAATTTTTCGTTTCTTTGAAATTTAATTACGCCCAAAAATATTATTATTATTAACTTAAATATATCAATTATATTTATGGGTATTTACAAATTAATTAGCGGAAAGCAATAAAAAAATTACGTTCGGGTCGGTTGTGACTAAATTGATATTTTCAATTTGAAGTTGAAGTGAAACGTTGAAAGGGGGATTTAATTAAAATGTTATTTTTCACAAGATGAGAAAAGAGTAAAGGTCTCGGGTGTCTGGGAATGGACTGACGCGGAGGTCATATGGGCTGAAAAGAGATAGAAAATTGTAAGATGGTGAATGAAAATCTTATAAAAGCTGTTTCATCAAAGTCGAAGGCATTAATGCTTGAGGAAAAGCCAACAAGAGCGAACCTCTCGGATTACGTAATAAGAATTGAAGGAGTGAAAGAAGAAAATAAGATTCAGAAAAGTCGAAAAGGATTTCCTTCCTCTTCAAAGATGAAAAACTGTCTCGTAGTTAACTCAGTCTTTCGATTTCTCTCTTCACATATGCGAGTAGCGTATAAGAAAAGCTGGCTATACATTTGACACTTTCAATTTCCAAGAAGAGAGCGAGATACAACTGACTGTCCATTGTGTTCAATGATGGTTCAACTATATTTGTGAAATTTTACGATTAATATATTTTTTTTTCACCAAACCCTAAATTACATTCGATGGATTCAATACGTCATGACTTATGTTCAAATGTTTGATCCAAAATGTGTCCTCATCCAATTTGAATTTGAGCTCAAGTCTAGTCAAACAAACGAAGAAATATCCATTCTTTGAGGGTAAATCCTAATCCCATGAAATTGGTTTCGCTCAATTCAAAAACTACAATTTACAGTCCTGCAAGCGACAAAGATCTCTTTTAGTATTGAATTCAAACTTTGGACTAAGAACTGCACAAATGATGCACAATGGCAGAAAACATCACCTGATGATATTCATACGAATATATACAATGTACCAACGCTTTCTGGTATGCTTTAGTGTGGCAAGAGTCTTATCTACTGTTCTTCACTTAAGCATTCCAGATGTCTCTGAATGTATACATACTAGATATATATTTATAAGTATGATGGCAAGTATAAAGTATAAGTATTTTATAGGAAATGTTTATACAAGTCATATTAGTATAGACTACTAGACATACCTAAATATACTTTAAAAATAACGCATACAGTGATCTTATAAGTTATAATGCCTACGCATGTACTCTTGTACAATTGCAATTGCAAATTGTATTTATTTGCAATCCTTTCTAACATGCCTGTATATAGACTTTGCACCTTCTATGTAATAATAAGATCTTCAAGGTATACAGTACATCTTTTCTGTGTCGTCGTCGTATATAATGTATGAACTTTGGGCGACGACTTCTTTTCTCATCCATTTTATGTCTGCGGCACTTTCCAATTCCAAAAGTTGGTTCTCTGAGATCAGTATTCTTCTCAAGAGAGTGTCAATACGTACTCGTCTCCTTCCGACCTTTTATTAGATGGGAAATATGTAGCGGAATAAATTCATGGAAGCAATGGGAGAATGAACGCATTGGTCCACACACATGGCAGAGGAGGAGAAAGTGAAGTGAGCGATTCCATGCCATGAATTCCAGAGAACATCAATACTCCTTGTCTTCTCCCTCGTCCTCATCAGCGAGGGAAGAGAAAGTGAAATTTGTTCCTTTCTCCAAATTTCCACTTCATCCCTGCTTTCCCAGTTCATCCAAAGAAAAAGAACCTGAGAATGGTGTTCAGCCAAAGGGGAAAGTATGTCAATACTTCAATATAAAAAACCCTACTAAATTATTCTTTAGGATGAAGTGGAAGAGAGCGATCTTCATCGAAGCTCACTTGAACGCAGGGCCTTTTTCTTTCTCCTTTTGGCCTGTCAAGCCCTTAGGTGCCATAAATGGATCTTGAAGCCTGGAGATGGATTGCCTATCGTTTTTAACTACTCGGCTTCTAGAAGATCTCTAAGATTTTTTCTCTGCTCCAAGCTATAAATTTCCTGTGTAGCATGGTTCATTAGGGATTCATTTTACAATAATTCCTCTCTTTTATCACGCACAAGACTTCAACAGTTTGGCGAGACTATAATATATACTCACTGAGAGCTTTCACAACATAAATTATTCATTGTTATGGACGAAAGAATAGAGAAAAATGTTGAAATAATACACTGCTTATTCGAAAAGCTAAATTACACTGTACTATATAGCATATTCACGATATACATCAAGATGCACGATATATTTATCATTTATAATATATCTACTTATTATATAATTTGCTGCCAAAATACGGAGTCTATATATAATATCGTCTTTTGAAAATGTATAACATTAAAACTAAATGTGAGTGTTCATTCAAGTATCAAAATGAGCACTAAAATAAAGACTTATGGATTAAATAAGATAAAATGTTACTTCAACTTTTATATAATACTTTTAGAATAATTAAATATTGAACTCGTAACTTACCCTTGAATCATCTATTCCAATAAATTGAAAAGACCTAGAAATGAGAAACATTTCATGTTAATAATTAGTTTGACAAATTATGAAATTTTAATTATGTATTTCGTGCAAATAATTGTAGAATAAATAGGGAGCAAGTAGCAAGTCAAAGATATTAATACGGTGAAAAGTAAAATTTAATATCACATGACACAAAGAGCTAATGAGTAAATAAAGTCCAAGAGATATTTTATTATATGAATTTATAGCCATAAAGAACGGATATCGTCGGATATATAAATTAGGTAAAAGAGAAAATGAATTTGTGACTTTACTCTTCTCGCGTGATCATGAAAACGGCCAAGTTGGCAGTGTAGGTGGCGAGGAACACGACAGCAAACATGGACCACACATGAACCACGAACCTGAAAATGAGAAAGAGAACTTGAGTTGTTCCATCCGTCTCTCCCGCCCGTCTCACTCCTTCTTGGTCGGAAAAATTGAGTTCTCGTCTGGGAAAGCAAAGTGTAATCTTTTAAGATAAAATATTTGCTCAATTTAATATACTCAAGAACTTTGACATGTGTTGAGGACCAAGAAATTGAGGCTCGCATTATTCAGACATTTAATTAGAGAAACATTTGGGAGAGAAGAGAATAATGAGCTGGGTATTTGGACTTCATTATGAATTTGTTCTCAGGCGATTAAAGTCCTATCAGCCTTTTGGCCTTTCAAAAGAAAGGTGGAGAGGAAGAAAATGGCTGAAATAATAATAAGGTCTCCTCTCCATTTAGAACGCGGAGACAACATGAAGAGCAATGGGCATAACTCGAGAACCCCTTTCATTATTATTTGTGAAAAACAAGGATTTATTGCTTTTCCGAACTCCAAGGCGAGATGAGAAGCGGGCGGGGAAATGGAAAAGGGAAACGAGACGAGACATTCCTTATTGAGCTGGACAGAATGATAAAAGGGTCAAAAAGTAAGGAAGAATGTTGAAAGATTTACTTGGCTGTGAATCCTCTTGGAGGGTCTATGTGAACCGAGGCTTGAAATAACCTTGCCCAGACCAACCAGAATGACCGAAAAAGGGAAAATCGAGCTCCCGCCTTCGCTTTGCACTAGAAAATTTAGAAAAATAACTTTTCAATCTTTCTTTGTACAACCAACTATCATGATTTTTAATGAGACTAGACAAAATAATCTCCTCGACCCAACAATTCTATTAAAGGAAATCGCTTATTGAAAATTGAGTGTATTATAGAAAGATTTTTGTTACGATCAAAAGAGAGTAAAATTGGGATCATATTTAAGCTTCTTTGGATCGTGAGAAAAGCTTTATATAATAAATATAAAGGAAATTAATAAGTATTAATAACCATTTTATATATAAACATTTCCCATGTGTTTATGCATCAATAGGTATATTTATTTATAAATATAAAACATTTTGAATTCACATGCTTAAATGACTTATATAATTTATTGTAACAAGATAAATAAAATGTATACCAAATAAGGAATATCTATAAAGATAACTGATTGTTAGTAAACATTGATGTAAACCTTTGATTTGATATTTAACTATTTGCAAATGCTACAAATTAATGAACTTTTATTAACAATATACGGCCGCTGAGGCAGATCCTTAACATTCAATACATCACTTAAAATACTAGTGAAGCAAAACTAATAATGTCTACTTAAAGTATACATTCTATATTATCTAGAAAAATTCTTTAGTTCTTTATAACGACAAAAAAGTACCTTCATGTTGAATCCTATTGGACTGAGCCACTCAAAGAAGAAAATGGCCAAAGAATAAACTTGAATCCCCACCAATCCAACAAGCATCCACAAAGCTGGATCGAACGGCTCTGGAAAGTTCAATTAGTTTTAAAATGGAACTTTTACTCAAAATCGACTCGCGGCATTAAAGTCTTTCAAATTAAAATTGGAAGTAAATATATGATGAGCAAATGCTTCGAGTTCGCAGTAAAATGTAAACTCGCTTTTAAACCCTCTTATTTATGTACTAGTACTTGCAATTCAACATTATAATATTAAATATTCATACAAAACGTATAATAAGGCTTCAAAAGTACGTTAGATTCGCTACATGGGAAATCTTAAATTGATAAAGTAAATAGATAGACATCAAAGGAAATGTGCATGCCTATTCGGTATACATGTTGAAGTGAAAACTTAAATGTCAGTTGTTGCTTTTATTATAAATACAAAAACATCTTGAGATTGTTGTATATAAACAATATGAGATAATATTATATATAGATATTAGATCGAGTGATAACTCTGAAGATGCATATAAAACCGAATATTAAATATGGCATACGTATGGGAGGAAATAGAGCTTAATGACCCCTTGGAAGACTTATTGGGAGGAAATGGGGAAATTGAATTGGATCAGAAGCTCTCAATTTCAAGTCAACCAAGAGCGGTCTGAGGCCATTTTTGTTAAATTTGAAGGGCTGGCACTTTGTTTTTCCCAAGAGGACTTCTTCCCATCCATAAATGAGGTTCCCCAGTGACCAGTTATCCGAGTGCTATAAAGGGATTTTCACAATGGGCATCCAAAGCTCATTCTTCCTCCCTCAGACTCCAAATAAAAGCAAAGCAAATTGAGTCAACAGAGCTAAAAAGACCTAGAAATGCAGTCGGGGAAATAATTCCCGTTCTTTTTGCGGTCAGGATCGCAACACCCGAATCCATAAAAGGGACGCTGAAGTCAACCACCGCTTCCCTTTCAGAGTTAATCATTAGAGATGCCAGAGCGACGTCTGCTTTTCGATTGATCAGCTCCGAAATTAAACCGTTCCATTTCCCGTTGTAAATCGTCCCCCTGTAATAAATAAAATGTGTGTGAGAAAATCTAAATTATCCTTTCGTCATAGCTCATCACGTTAATTAAACGACGTTCGTTAAATGAGATTTCTTGTTAAACGTTCATTAGTCATTTCTTGCACAGATGAAATTGGCAGAAAGTTTTATATTATTAAATTGTGTATTTAATAATATAAAACTTTCCGACATATTCCATAACCGAAGCATTTGGAGAAATCTCGATTGAAATGTGCAAGAAAGCTTGTTATTCAGTTGAAGCTCGCTTGAAGAAGTGCATCGAGGCGAATGGAGGACATGTGACGAAATAAAGTTTATAATCTTAATTTAAGATGTTTATAGAATATATATGTAGATTTTCAGAAATGTTTGTTGGAAAATAAAAAAAGATATTAAAGATTTTAAAAAAAGCCTTATTAATGGCCCACCCAGTACAGTATAGTATTTAACAAAACAGAAAAATGATTATATAGTTATATAGCAGATATAGCAAATCAATTAAAGTTTGTTGATTAAATTCATTGAATTTCTTGTTAATTAAAGGGGAAGTTAAGTAGGAATTAAAGGCGTTGAAGACGAGGTTGGAATAAATAGGTTTTCTATTGATTTACCATCGCGAGTCGTGGACGCGGGTGAGCTCGTAAGTGAAGCCAATATCCTCTGAAAATTTGACGAGGAGGTCGATGCAGAATCCGGAGCAGCATTGATAAAATGATGAATTGCGAACGACTTCGGAATGATTGAGCCTTCAAGTTTGTTATTTAATTTCAACCAGAACCGGAAAACAAAAGAGAGGAAGAAAATATAAGTATAAAGCTAAATTCTATTCATACGATATATACGTAATTGGAATTCATCTGGCATCTTATTAAACCAATTCATTAAAGCCGGAGATGAGCTCTTTCATCCCTTAGAGAGATTTTTTTTATATTTCCATTCTAAGCTCTTCAGCACATCCTTTATCCAATTTCCAAAGGAAAATTTGACAGACTTTCTAATGGCTTTCTTAATCTACTCTACTATCTATGTTTATAAGATCGATCATTTAAAAAATTATAATTTCATTAATTCTTGATGTTAGTTTAACCTTGTCTTCGTCATTCTACTTTTGTTAGGGATATCAAAAGCTCCAATTTTCTCATTGAGGAAGAAGCTTAAAAGTGAGATGCATTTTTTCCTTCTGATCCTCTTAAAAACGATGAACAAATTTTCAAAAGGCATTGGAAATATGAAGAAATGGAAGAAGAGCACTTGATCGTTATTTATTTGTCAGCGAAGGTTTTAAGAAAAAAAGCTATTTGGAGGCGAAACACGATTGATCGTTTCACTAACATTTACACATTTTATCTTTTCTTTCTTTTTAAAAGAGAGCAAAGAAGAGTTGGGCAGGTTCCATTTGGTGTGAAAAATAGGATTTCAATGGGATTTATACCTCCCAAGTGTTCCTTCAAAGTGTCTAAATTTCCAAAGGACAATTTTAAAAAATTCTCTGACTCCGACTCCAAAAATAGGAATCAAATTTTATAATTTATCACAGATATATTGTGGAAATTGCGCATTGTTTGAACAAACCTCAGTAATAAAGGATTGTAAATGGCGACGTAAATATTTAAAGGAAAGATAAACTGTTCTTTTAATTTTAAATATTCCTCATCTGTATGTTGGTTCTGTCTTGGGCTCTCAACAGATCTGGAAGCATTTCATTTCTCAAGGGAGTTGTTCGATGTTGTGAGTGTTAAATAATTTTCCCACTTTGCCCTCCATTCACTGATAAATTCCTGAAAGTGTAAAGTAAAATCGAAACAAGGGCTCGAACCTCCCCATCTGTCTACTGGCGTTCATGATGACGACAATGAACTTTTGGCTGAGTGCCAACAGTTGTATTTGTGAAGGTGCAAGCAAAGGGAACTTTCCCTCTTTTTTCCCGACATCCTCAATGTAGAACTTTCTTAAAGAAAAGCCGAGTTTTAAAAAGAAGAATTCATTTCTTCACAATGTGCCGTGCGGTTCCTTAATATCTTTTAAAAATTTGAAAGTTTGAAAGAAAATGGAGAACCTTCGTCGAAACTTGAATTCCTTACGCGTCGCTTTTCTATTTTCTTTTCTTTCATACTTCTTTATGTAAATATTTAGAGACGAGTTTTGCGTATTCGCCTCTTCATCTTTTTCAAACTAAGAAAGCATACATAATGCCACACTCAAATAACCTAATCTTAAAGGACCAGCGTAGAATAATTGTCCTATATTTAATAAAAAGAATACTATTTTAATAAATATTCATGATTGGTTCGATTTTTAAGAATTTAATAGATTTTTAAATATTTAAATGATTTCCTAGTTTTGTTTTCCTTATAAGTATTAAATAGCCCATACATGAATACTTAACATTCTCCTACAAGGAAAGTATAAGTAAGAAAGAGGAGAAAGTTTTGAAAACATTATTGTTATTAAGTAATTTCTGGAAGAAGAGGAGTAAAATAAAAAAAGTAAACAAATTGTAGAATCCAAATAGAATCCTTCTTTAAAGGTACCGGGTATGGGAATTTCGGGGTTGGTGATTAAAATGCGAGTTCTATTTGCACAGCATCTCATTATGCAAATGCTTACCTTAGGCTTAACTAAAAATAGAAAACTTTCTTTCCAATTTCTAACATTATTCTTTCCCCATCCAATTACGAGAAAGTTTGCTTACGAGATTTGTCACTAATTTCATTACCCTCGAAGACTTTAGTTGATTCTTACGAAGGATCATCAAATACAAAATACTAGTTTTAATGAGTAGCATGTTGTAAATAAATTCTTCATTATAATGTTAAATTATAGCAATCTTCGAACTTTCTATATGGAGCCTTAATTATATTATTACGTATGAATAAGATAAAGATACATTTTATATAAACATTCAGTAGATAATATCAAGAAATAATTATAATTAAGCCACAACGTAAACTTTACAATTAAAGTTAAAATTATGCTAACTATTATAAAATATTTAGGCATATTTAAATGTTCTTATTTGAAGTTTTTAAGTACAGTTTGTAGTTAAACTTTTTCTAATATAAGTATTTGAATATTTCAAACAATGGACTAATGTTGCATGAAGTATAAAATAAAATGCAGTTTAAACTTAATGTATTTATATTTAAATAATAGAAATAAGGAAATGGTTGAATGAGCTCTTCCAGAAAATTAACCTCTGAGAATCCAAATGTATGATACGTATAAAATGTTTTGAGGGAGCTTATTTTATATTTTAGGCTACTTAACTTACCCAATGATTTCAGAGTCAGAGGCAATCCGACAAAGCACGCCACGGTCTGGAGAGCATTTCCCAGTAACGGGATCAGGATCCGCCATTTTAATATAAGGAGATTCTTCCAGAAAAGTAATTTTCAAGTGAAATTTCTCCGGTACGCCATCAGGAGGTTTATGAGAATACCCTGGCCAGATAATATCCTTTATGTCGAGCTGAGTATGAGAATCCTTCCATGATTGCCAAACTCCAATCTATGGTAAAAAGATTAAATTAGCATAAAGAATAAATATCTTTGCTCTTCGTCGAGCACAATTTAAATCTCGTCTTCGCAGAATTTCCTACCAAGACCCAACGCGAAGCATATTACTCAAGACAACTCTCGCTTCCTATTCACCTACTGAGCATTTATAAACCCCAAAAGAGACAAAAACCATTATATTTAATTGTAGGAAGCGAAGAAAGGACCGGAATTCCATTTATGCTAAATATTTACTAAAACGTTCATTGTCAACAGCACCTGGAAGATCCAGATGTCATCACCAAATAAACATAAAAAGAATGGAAAATATTTAAAACGAAGAAAATCTCACACACATACAAATTCCTTTATTATCACTTATCATTTTAGGAGCTCCCAGATTTACGATAGATTTAAATCTAGATTATTCCAAATAAGATACGAGAACACTCCCGACCCATAAAGATGATAGTTTATGCTCTTTGTTGAGATAAGTTGGTTCGGGTCCTTTTATTTCTTTGAAAGTTTCTTTGTTGGGAAGTTGAACAAGGAAGCCGCGTGGAGCGTTCGAGACACTCGTTTCGGAAATTATAATTTAGCCCACTATTTCCGGAATAAATCTACAAATTGTCCCATTAAGTCTTAAAGAAAAGTTCGGAGTTGGGTGAGAGCCAATGTATAGACAGGAGAGTTTGTTATACCGAACCCCCGGCACACATTGCTCCTTTCTCCATCAAAGTGGCTCATTGAAACTCCCCAGCGCCGTTTCAGAAATGGGCTAAATAAGTTGAAGAGCTTAAGCTGTGTACAGACAGAAGGGAAAACCACGTTGGGACAAAGTGAAAATAACTTTTATCTCAAGCTGTGATATTTTCAGAGAAAAGTAAAAAAGACATTGCACGAAATCGTTTGAGAAAGTTATGTAAAAGTATGTGGGCATCAAATATACAAGTTCTTATCTTTCGATTCATGCGTAAACTGCAAAAATTTGACTACTTGCATTTATAAACGAAATTATCATATCAACTATTTACGTACCCACTTACTACATATACTTCTGTAACTTGTAAATACATACTGATATAGATTATTATTTAATATTTCAGTATACTTATAAATATGTATTTATATGCACGGGTTTATAAAGAGTAGACTCGAGTGAAAAAGTTTTCTTTTGTGCTTAAATCTTTCTTATCTTAAAGAATGAATAGAATTATTCTGCTTTCACGGAGTAGTATAGAATAATAATTATTCTATACTATAAGGACTATATGAAAATCTCGAAAAATAAAATCTCTAATACACTAATCTCTACATATGATATCTCGAAAATTAAAATCTCGATGTATGAAATACTCGACATATATAATGCTCAATACATATAAAGCTCGATATGTGAAATACACTTTTCTCAAACAGAAAAAACTCGACTACAAACAAGCTATAAATAAAGAATATTGTAAAATGAAGGTAAAGGTTAAGATTATTATTATATTTAGTTATCGTTTACCTTACAAATTACTTTATTCTGTCTTACTTTATTAAGACAAATATAAAGTTCTTAAAATTGTCTTTATGGAAATAGATGATCTGCCTTTGCATTTGGGGCAAGAAAGTGCAAAGATAGTTTAATTTAATTAACTTAATTTTATAGTAATTTTACAAGGATAATTAATTTATGCATATTTTTAAATAAATTTTTGAATAAATTAATTATTAGTTTTTATATAAATTTTACTATTTATTTTTATTGTATCTTTTCTAATATTTTTTATTTCTAGATTTCTCCTTTCTTTTGATAAAATGTTTGAGGAATACCCGCAAATTTGTATGAGGGCTACGGCCATTTACATTCTTTTTGTTAGCGTCTAATATTAATCACCTATCAATAATTATGTCAATGGATTTAGTTCAAAAACCTTTTTTTATTTACATACAAATATCCTATTTTTATTCTTTATACATATTATTTTCGAGTATTTATCATATCGAGCTTTTTTTCGGTAAAGGTTTTCACTATTCGAGATTTTAATCATCGAGATTTTATATGTCGAGCATTATATACATCAAGCATTATGTTATTCCAGCATTATATATATCGAGCATATATTTTTAGAGATTTTAAACGGTTCCCATACAGTCTCTTTACTATACTAATTTAATTACTAATCTTTTATTCTTATGTATGTAGTAGAAATAATATTACAGCTTTTGATTTTGTAATTTTTGAATTCGATTTTTGAATTCAATGTCCACAAATATCTTTGTGTATACTTTTTCAAGAACATGTTGAGAAGATTGAGTTCAATATATGAAAAATAAATCAAAGTTTCCCATGTTTGTTGCTTTTAATTCCATTTTAACCGCTACTGGGTATATTATAGAAAGAGATTAGGATATCAAAAGTTATAAGCACTTCTTTCTTCTCTTTACGATATAAGATATAGCGTTTAAATAAGAAGCGAACTTTCACTAAAAGGGAAATTTATCTTTCAGCTCAAACCCAGGGTGTGAGCCTTGAAAAGGAATTTGAATAAGAAAATTGATAAATTTCAGATTCAAGGAAAGAAGGAAGGAAATATAAAACGTGACTTCCGTAATTCTTCACTTCTCCAGTCACCTCTCTATGCTCCTTTTTATACTTCCATGTTAACGAGAAATACACCGCTGTCACCCATAAAAATTAATTTTATTGTCCATACACCTTATAGAAAATATAGCAAAATCCCATCTTCAATTGATTAATTGGATTGAATTGAATAAATTCGCTTTAAATATTAAAATAGGTAAATACTTAAATTATTGAGCTTTTATGCATTTACAGATAATTTATATGGGTAAATTAGGTAGTCAATTGAAATGTTGAAAACGTATTAAATTTCCATGCAACTATTTCAAACTTTATTTACTGTCTTATATTTTGTATAAAAATATTTTTTCTAAATTAATCAGCGGTGCTAAATTGAAAAGCTTTTGAAACTTAAATTACTCATAAAAAACTTTTGAAAGGTTGACAATTGACATAGATGTGACATTCTTCGCTGTTGGATTTAAGAGGGGTTTGATTATTGGCGTTAAGAGGAAGCCGATTAAAAAAGGATCAGTGATGCGTGAATGAGAATAAAAGGTTAGGCAAGCGATTATTCTTCAATCTTATGAGGAAAAAAGAATTCAAAAGGGAGGGAACAGAGGAGAAAGGAAGAGAAAGGCCCATCTATTAATCAATCCTCAACGTACGACAGTATGACGTTATAACTATGTAACTTCCACGAGTATCAAAAATAATAGTTTTATACAATATACCTTAAGACTATTTAAAAAGTAATATATAAGAGCCAAAGGCCAAAAACTCACTTGTTCCCAAACGAGCTGGCGGTCGGAAGGCCCTGGTCTCAGGTTCATAATTTGCAACTCCACGGATTGAAGAATTCCTTCCTGATTAAATTTGAGCGGTGGTTTTCCCGAACCGGGATCAGCCTCAATCGTCACATTTTTCAAGTACCGGAAGAACCTGTCCCCAACTGCCCACTTGACAGACGCACCAAATCCGCTGCAAGAGAGCGAAGCGGAGAGATTCAAGGCTTCGTTCTCTTTATCAGAGACGAAGGCTTCCACACCGTGTGTAAATACTCGGAGAACTGTTGAAATTTCCGATTTCAGGCTCTCGTAACTTGTGTTGAAATGAACGCCTTGAGTAAATAAAAAAAAAGTTGAGCAAATCTCATGTTTACAGAAATTAGATTCAAAGAGATTTATAGCACTAAATTATACGGAATCGACTAGAACTGAAAAAGGGCGATAAAAATGAATTTCAAATAAAAAATCAAATAGCTCAAGTCCTTTGTACTTCATCATCAAAATCATCATTCACTTTTTGCCAAAAGTTTGACTAAAGTTGGGAATCTGGGTAATGCTAAAATTGGGTAATACTTATCATAGTTATGTAATTTATTTAAATATGTATATAGCATTTACGAATAGTTTGAATTTTAATATATCATTTTAACTCGTTTATTGACTTTATTGTTCTTGTTTTTGGGGCTAAAAGAGCAAAAATTATATTCATCTTATAAAGGTTCACACTATTTGCCATATAGATTTCTTCTCCATCTTTTAATTTCATCTAGGATAGAAACTTATGAAATGGCTCGTTGAATCCGCGTTCCACTACAACTTGTAATATTTATGAATGTTTCTTTCATGAATACGCTTCATTTTCATCTTTAAATGTGAGATATAGTAATATGACTAATAACAAGTATGTAGTACGCTTTTTGAGTATATCGTATAGTTAGGCGAGAATGTCTCTCTTTGAAGTGGATATAAAAAGGACCATTGTTGCTCTTTCTCTCTCTCTTTGAATCAAGTTTTGTGCGTTGAAATTCCTATTTTAGCCATGTGAATCCCCATGAACTCCTCGTAGAATATAAATACCCTGGGACGATAAAATCGTGAATGTGGCATCAAATTTATATCTTATTGACCGCAGTTGTCGTTAAAGTTTACTGGCAGCCCTTACATCAAGGATTCAACTATTCACATATGGCTCTGTCAGCAGTCATTATGATTATTGCTCATTCCCTTTGTCAAGCAAGTTAGAGGCGGAAGGTTCTATTGACCTCATAACTCTAAAAATAACATTTAGGAAATATTGAAAATTAGTTTCCGAGAAAGTCGAAAAGGGATTTGAAAGTTCTTAGCCAGCTCCTTATAATAAACAGAAGAAGAGGCCGGAAAGGAGGGAAATACCTTTAAAAGTAAGACCCAAATCCCCGAGCCCAATTTCAATCCCCTAATGTTAATAACGAGGCGAAACGAGAGATTTTCACTTAATTCAAAGTAATGGGCGTGGAGGCGACGAGGTCAAAGGGAGAGCAAATATGATGAGAAATGTGTTTTGAAGATTGAAGGGAGGACGAGCTGACGGCGGCAATAACCCTAACTTAGTGTGGATTAGAGGAGTAATAAGAGAAGAGAGGGAATTTACCGAGCATGCCAATGGGGAACTCGGGCAGGGCATCCAAACTGTTCCCAATGACACTTTGGGTCACAACCCAAACATAATTTGCTCCAGTGAGGCCCAATTTCCCCGCAGCACTCAGAATGGTTTTGGCCTCCTCTCGCGTGCAGTAGAGGAGGAGGATCCTCGCCTCCGACCCGACTAGAGACTGCAAATCCGTGTCTTCCAGGACCGGGACCGTGGTGAGGATGACGAATTTGAAGTCGGACTCGAGCTGAATCACGCGGTCTCGCACGGCCTGGACGAAATCGTCATGGCCGGCAATTTGGCTCGTCACGATGGCGAACTGGTGCCAGTTGTAGCGGATCAAGATGGAAAGCATGGCGCTAGCTTGATGCTCCACAGACGGAGCCAATTGCAGGATCATCTCAGAGTGACTCGCTCGCTAAAAGAAAACACATTTGAAATCAATGGCCATGGAGAAACTAGAGATGAATCTTTTAGAGGGAAAATAACAGCTCTTACACGGAACCCAACTTTCTTTAATTTTTACCCCAAATCTTCCCATTAGGAGAGAAAGCCCTATGACGAATGTCTCCCATTACTGCTAAAGAAAATGAATGAAAGAAAGGCGGAGGCATTTGGGGGGCATTAGGGCTAAGTATCATATTCTCTCTGATAAATGAATGCATAAGTTATAGTTTGGGGAGATTTAACAAGGCCATATAGCTTTTTGTGTTTATCATCCAACAATAAAAGACATTTTTAAAACTAGATACTTACATAAAGTATAAAAATGGTATAAAACCTCAAGATTATATTTTATATATTATGAATAATATTTATGTAGTAAGTATATTTTACTCATAAAATTGTCATTTCTTAATGTTCAGCATGAAACACATTAAAGGGCTTCCTAACGTGGCTTGGAAAATTTATACGTACAGAAAAATATAGAAGAATATAAAACTAATGAATATTGTGTTAAAAATAAGCCTTATAGGTATGAAATAACTAAACAGGATAAGTCTTCACCTACAATTATAACAACATTGTTTTATGCATATGCACTAAAACTTTAATAAATTATACACGTGTATGTCTTAAAATCTCAAATTAACCTTTTAAAAGGCTGCTTAAGCATTATTTTATCGATATTTTCTGCAAAGATTATTTATTCGTATGAATTCTTTAAATTTTAATATAATTAAATTCTATATATGCAAATAATGTAATTAAATAAAAATATAGTATTATATTAATAAAATATAATAAATAATGTATAATAGAAAAATATAAGCATTAGTAAATAAAAAATAATTAGCTATTCCATTGAAATTGTGTTCAAAATGTTAATATTATAAATTGTACCTAAAATGTTTAACTTATTGTATTTGTAAGTTAGGTCATCGATTCGTTGGTGCCATTGATTTGAAGTAAGATATTATTTTACCTAGTACATTCATTAATTTTATTTTGCTTTTTATTGACACATTCTAAATACAAACAGTTGAAAGACATAATTGTTGTCTTTAGTAGTTTATAAAATTTAATAAAGTTAATAATGAAAGTTTAACAACCCTAAGTTTCCCATTATCTTTATTTAATTTCCAAAAATATTTTATGGAAGCTTATTTCGGATCAAATGTATTAATAAGATAATTCTAGATAAAAGGATATAAAATTTCATATTAAATATAAAAGAGAAATATTTTATTTATATCTTGTATCTACTTGATAAAATAATAATATTTTACATTTTAACCTCAACGTCAGATATATAGTATACACCCATATATACTCTATTTAATTTTAGTAAGTTAGCATATATTTATAAATACTCTCATATGGTACATAAATGCTTACAAGGTTCTTCAACCAAAGTTTTGAGTTTAGCCAAATTTTCTTATTTGAAACTGAAACTAAAATAAATTTTCGTTCCTTTCAAATGATTTTGTACAAGATGAAAGAAAGGCTCTGGGCAATGAAGAAGCCACAAAGATCTTCATCGTCCCAAATTCCAACTTCATCTAAAGGAGCATTAAGCCACAAATTATGTAAATTGAACAAAGTTAGATTTTCACATGAACAAACATTTGGGAAATAATAAGGAATGTCTGCTCAACATTGTTGAGCACAAGAAAGAAATTTGATGTATAACAAAGATTTATGTAAAACATGATGAAAGAACAGAGAATTCAATAAATCAATTGTCTTTTCCAATTCACTACAACTCTGGGCTTGAGTGAGTGTAACAAGTTGATGTATTGCATCCTGGAACTTAAACTTTCACCTTTTAGAAATATCAGTTTCTGCCTCAACGCTTTCCCTATATTCTTACTTTTTATAAAACTATTGGTTTGGTTTAAAAAATCTGGAAGCGAAAATGCAAAACATACTTTCTCACTCTCTTTAAAACATTTGGTCAGTTTGATCCTTTTTAAGTAACTTTGTTATAAAAAATTTTTGAATTGTGATATTTGGCGTGAGAGTACACTTATGATGAGCTTATGATTAGCTGTACATTCTCTTCAAAAAGGTCAAAGGCAAGTTTGAGGTAAAAAAAGGTTAAGATATTGAAAATTTGTGAAAGGAGGTCAGAAAAAAAGATCTTTCTCAATTTTACAGCAAAAGTAGTGGAAAGTGCGTAGAGCCGCAAGGATTTAAACATCCTTACATACAATTCTCATATACATACTATATTTAATCCTGTTCTTATATACATAATAGATAAGTTTAAGCCCATTGAGAATGAATAAGAAAATATTCTATATATAACAAGCAAGTAAAATCCTTAAATATCTTTCCACATTTCTATTTTACTTCAAAGCATAAAAAGAAGTTTAAAGTATATATTCACAGTCTCAATGATCTTCTTCAACCCATTTCCCATTTTTTGAAATATTGATTGTAATTCTGTGAATCATTAAAATATACAATTTTTACTTGTTATGTAATTTTTTCTTTTTCCCATATTAAACTTAAGTATTATTTAGTATTTACTGATGCGTAAGGGTTTACAAATTAACTATAATAATGTATCTATTATGTATTCAGAAAAGAGATTGCGGTGATATTACCTAATACTAGATATCATTATATTAGTTAGTCTATTACCTATTCTGGTTAGATATATTATTTATAATGCATAGCAAGATTAATTATTCTTGCTTTAATCGTAAATACTGCTTAATATTGGGAACATTGAACAGGAGCATCTGCTTTTCTCGTGGCGACATTACACTAAAGTTCATGGTTGAATTAGCAATTCCTTTCGACAACCCTTCCAATGTCTTTCCATAGTGTCTCTTCTAAGCTCCATATAAATTAAAGACTTTGTTTAAAGCTAAGTCTTTATGAACGATAAGTCTTACTAATTACCGTGTAGTTTCAAGGTAAATGCTACTTATTTACACAAAATTAATTGAATCTCTTCTTGTACGGTTTCAAATGTATTTTATCAAGTATAACGTATGTTTTACATTGCTTACAAGCTTTTGTTCAATTCTTATAATTACTTGAATGTTAACTGAGATTTTACTTTTGTAATATTATAAATATTTATAAAGGTTAGAAGGGTTTAAATAAAACTAACTGAAAAATATTTAAATTTTTAAAATTCTTTCTTATTTATGTAATAAAGTATTAAGGAACAAGAGATAATGCGAAGAAATAATATTAGTTAAATGAAATTATCAAACGATTATGCTTTGACCCTAAATAATTTCACAAAATGTTTTATAAGTACCAAGAGTATAATTACATTTTAAAATTAATTTAAAAATGCCATTTTCTCCCCTTTGGGGTTTTATTCCAGTTGAGTGAGAGTGTGGTAAATCAAAAGATATGAAATTAGACCTCACGGCTTAATTTCTTCCTTAATACCCCTTTTCCTTCCTTTTAGAAAGATAAATCTCGTCGTACGAGAATTCCACACGTAACAAATATTCATTTGCATATCCCATAAGACTCCTGAGGTGAAAAGGAATCGTTTACAGAATTACAAAAACTTCTTACCCGGAGCAGACCGGAATTGTCAGCGTTCCTAAATTCAAATAATGTTTATAGTTAGATTAATGAACAAGCCACGTTATAATAATGTCGTTTGTCCCACTCATCTCTATTTCAGATGGCATTTGAACACGAGAAGTTTACTTTTCCTAATATAATTTAATTGATTCAAAATTGATTCAACTTGAAGACAATAGACATAAACACGTCATTCATAATATCATAACAACACTTGATTTTGAATTTATTGAAAATTGAATCTATAATAATTTATAGAATTTTTAATTCTTACCAAGCAATAACAGGGATTCCGAGGTAGCCAGCTAACTGGAGAAAGTACTGAGAAGCCGCTGTGCTTCTTCCATATAATTCAGAGTTTGTCAGGTACAAAATGGCCGACACATTAGTTGAACTGCAGAGCGAATTGAGAACATCTAGAAATAAAAAATTAATTACATTTGCGAAATTGAATAATAATTAGAACACTAAACTCAACTTTGACATCAGTAAATTATCACATACTTATTGCTAAATAGAAGTACCTTTATGCATTCATACCAAGAAGTCTAATAAAATTGTTGAAGTTGGGAATTTAAAAAAAATTCACGTCATAAAGTAGTTTGTAGTAGAAGTTCAGTGTTTTAGACTTGATCGCTTGAAGCTAAAAATGGTATAACATCCAAGAAGTCGGCATCATAAAAGTTTTCACTTATAAGGAGATTTAGTGATCCTTCATAAAGTCAATAAAATCTCTTGGACTGTGAAGTTATCTTACATAATGCAACTTTGATGAGAGTTCCAAAGACTTTTCTCAACAGAGCTAAAGGATTCGTAACTTTTGATAAGGATAAAGAAAAGTTCAGGTTCTTTCGTCTCTTTTTCACTTACATTTCTTAGACACTCTTATTGTCCAGCTTTGTGATATAAACTCTTTTGGCTATTTATGTCTCCTTCAACTTTAATAATATCTCACATTATATTTTTATTAGACAATTGTATTACAAATCAAGATATACGAATTCATATTTTATAGAATTTTCCTTAAATTCTCTAATTTAGTGACTCTAAATACTACTTTAATACTAATTTTAAGCCCAATCCATTATTACAATTATCAAACTATGAAATTATTAAATATTTTCTCTTATTATTATAAATTTATATTCAAAAAAGAAATCGGGTTTATAGATAAATCAGAATAAATTAATATTTTAATTAATTCATAACCCACTAGAATGTTTAATTTGAACTTGCATAATTAAATTCTTGGAATGAAGAGCTAATTTATTCATATACACAAATCTAATGATTAGATTTTCTCTGAGTTAAGAATGAATAACGTGGGCGGGTCTGCTGGTTCTCATTATCTTATATTGCAAATGTGAGACGGTCTCAATCCCATTAATTCAATTCGTGACTCAAATTTTGAATTTGGATTTAAGACGTTTCGGGTCAAAAATGTCCTCTCATGATCCTCTCTATTCCTTCATTAACATTTTCAGTGCCTATCTTCGGAGCGAACAGGGTTTCGGAATTGCATAATTTGGGTTAGTAGAATGGAAGATAAAATTTGAATTGTCTGTGTTCTTGAATTCTCTTTGGGGGAATTTTATGAGTTTGGGGTCACGGGGAAAAGCTCATCATATATCGTGATTTTATTTCAAAGTTTTCTCCCTTTGTTATTATTTTATTAGGATCCTCCTTAAGATCATTTTATTATTTTCCCTTTTATAGAAAATTCCAAACATTACCATATTTTACGTGAACAATTGAGCGGAAGGTTTTGGAAGAGTGAGCAAAATGATAAAATTTCCTCTTTAAATGACCATCTTTTTATTTTTTGGAAAAAAGTGCCCTTATTTACGTTCGCATTCTTAAATATTTATTATTTAACTTAAATTATTATCCGAGTATTTATGGGGTCATTGTAAGATATTTTATTTAGTTCTTTCAAAGTCTTTGGAAAGGCTGAAGGAGCTTTTGAGCTAAAAGCCAAGAATGAATTGAATGCGCACGTTGGTGCGTATATGGACTTTAAAGGTGAACGTGTAAAAAAGGAACGTTGGCGCTTATGTCATGGGTGAATTCGTTTCCCCCCGAGTCCTAACAAAATTTAGAAGAGTTGTGAAGGCTTCCACTTCTACCGGCTTTCTTTTCTCCCTCAGCGAGTTTCCAAAAATTTATGTTGAAGCATAAATTTTCATTTGAGACTATTATATAGACGACAAGCAGGACATTACACAGAGGGTAATAGCCTCTTCTTCCTCGAGAAGAATTCAGGCAGGGCTCGGGAAAAGAGAATGGAAATGTTATGTTCACTTCTCATTACTCTTGAAAACCGAACCGAGTGACAAAGCTGAGAGAAAGGGAACCTCTCTCGTTACAATTTATTAGCTTAAATAAAATTTTGTCTCCTCTTTTAGTGAAGAGAGCCCAGGCCCGGGTTCTTCATCCATGTCCCAATATGAATTATCCCTATTCCAATTTTATGCTCCATTGTTAAATCTTACTTATTGCCTCCTAATCTTTCATTTAAAATGGTCTCAATTCACGCCCAAGAACTCTCATAACATTCTTGGAATACTCGGCTAACATTGGCAAAATAGCAAATTTTGCACTTGCTTATAGGGATCTAAAGCTTACTTGAGCTTTA
This sequence comes from Neelides sp. FZ-2019, assembly GCA_009869795.1. NCBI lineage: Eukaryota > Metazoa > Arthropoda > Collembola > Neelipleona > Neelidae > Neelides > Neelides sp. FZ-2019. The sequence continues at coordinate 86,202 of VJMY01000111.1, forward strand.
CACAAGATCGCTTCACAATAAAATTCATTCATATGACTTCATTTAAAGTAAAATGAATTAAACTGGGAGGTGTTGAATTTTTCGATCTTTAAATCAAGTGTTTTTATAAGTACATAGTAGATTGTCATTTATTATGGTTGAATAAACTAAATGATTCAATAGGTTTTAATTTAAATCAGCGATTGAATTCCTTCTCAAAACCCTTTAACCGCGAAAGAATTCTCTTGGGGAAATTGAATTGGGTAAATAATCAAGAGTTTGTCTGGCGCTAGGAATCAATAGTCAATTTCAGTTCAGGCCAAATTCTTTCTTCTATTATATTCCAAGAAGTTTGCTCTTTGTTCATGGACCACACCACAAGCCTTCAAAGAATTGCAGCCTTAGTATCATTACATGAGTCTTAAACCAATTTTGCCAGCTTTCTCTTTACAAACAAGTAATTATTCCCTCGCAAAACTTTTATTTCCAATCAGTTAAACTTCTATTTAAAAGTTTTGATCAAGAATATTTAATTGCAAAGAGGGAAATGAAAATCTTTTTTCCAATGGCTAACTTATGTGAAAATTGTGCATTTTAACATCATTGAATTATTGGGCTTATTCCAAATACAGAAAATGTTAATTTTAGTTTTTTATCTGTTGAAAATATTAAGATTTATTCAATATTTCCCTAAATAAGAAAAATTGAATATGTTGAGAAGGAATACAAAAAGTTTATATATTTTAAGAAATAAAAGTAATTAATAAAACATATTATTCCTATGTTATGCTTAGGTATTTACAATCCCTTAATACTTTGATGTTTTGTACTCGTAAAATAAAATATAAAAATTGATGAAGCTACTTATTATAAGTAAAATGTAATGTATATGCGAGAATTTGTTTCAGCAGTGTTGTTATTAAGAAAGATGAGACAGAGATATATTAACTTTCTCATCTCATTTCAACCATCATCATCTTTTATCATTAAGAACATTTTAACATACTCTTTTCTCAAATTTGAAATCTGACCTCAGGCCTTTAAAAAATAATAATGTTTAAAAAATGAATTACATAGTTTCAAACTAAAAAATTTGTTCTATATATCTGTAATTATATCTAATTGGAGATTCAAAATAAAAATTTACATCTACTTAATGATGATTCTAAGGTATTTTTCTACAGTGTCACAAGGTATCAAATCAATTCTATAAGAAAACATGCTTTTAATGCAATATTACATTAAACGTATACATAGGTATTACAAAATTACAATTAAAGCCTGTTTTATACACGCAGCAAGAATGAAAACAGAATTTATTATATCAAATGAAGAGTTGAAATTTTCAACTTGAAATGTTGACAGGCCTTTGATGACTAAATTCAACATGTTATCTTTTCAAGTTAAATATTGCGAGCTGAGCGACATGAAACTTGGAAAGAAAATGAATGAATGACATAAATAGCTCTTCTTGTTGGTTTTCTCAATGTTGGAAATGAGTTCCGTGTCAGGGGAATCTTATTTGGCTATAATCCCAAGATCATCTGCCCTTTCTTCCCTCTTTCACTCACAATCTTCTTCCCGTCATCCTTTTACACGTACATTATAATGACATTACCAATGAATTCACCCTCTTGTGGATAAACTTAATTTTCTCTCCCTCACAACTTTCTAATTTATCCTTATTTGCTCATATTTTCCTATCCAATCTCACATCATAGCCCATTATATAATTTTCCATTTTCATAAGCGTTGATTCTATACGCATGACATATTTGCATCAAGTAGTAATTACTCCTGTGTGTGATGCATGAAGCAATCAGTATAATGGATTTGTATGTGAAAACATCACAGCTAAAGTACTCAAAGCCTGTGTTTATATCTAATAATGCTTAAATTTTATTAAGACTATATAGATCTTTTTATGAAGAAACTGCTGCATGGAGTCTGATCACATCAGTGCTGATCTGGTGATAAGTCTAACTAAACAAATAGTTATATACCTAAACGCTAGGATCCTAGAAGAGAGTATATATTTAGTAATACAATAAAAGTATTATAAATTATAGTCTTTTATTTGCTAGCAATGTAATAAGGATATTTGTAAAAGATCAAAGCCATGAGTGAAGAGGAATCGAAAGTGAAAGTCAAAGGAACCAATTGGGAGATTCGAGCTTAGAGAGAAAGTCCACTCTCTGTATTTACGCTAAAATGGGATTCACCATGTTTCTCCTCTTTTCTATAAAGAAGGAGAAGACAAGAGGAGGACGAAGGCTCTTTGAGATCATTTAAGAAGTAAAAAAAATTCCTTTTAGTAAATTAGCCAAAATTCCCTCTTGTCCTACTTTAAGGATAATGATGTCTCAGTTTCCTCTCGTTTCCTTTCTCTCTTCAATCCCAAACAAGATTGAGACGACAAGATAAATAGACTCATTTCTCCTTCTACAATTTGTGCGTAAGGAGAATGCATTAACCAGGACTCAGAGTTACTCACGTTCTTTTAAGTATATAAGTAATAGCTAAATTACTTATTTCGTACTTTGTACACAACTATATACACAATGTAATAATTATAAGATATCTTGATCATATGGTTTAAAGTAAAATACGCCAGCAATACATACTTATACCAGTCAATACAATTCAAATAGAAAGAGTGATGGTTGAGGAGCTAAATAGACATTTTAGCTCTGCTTTTTGGCCTTCTTCGTCGAACCTTAGAGCCGTACTTAAATTCCTATGCACTATTTATTACATTCTTCCCCTCTAATTCTCCGTATGGATATACAAAGGAAAAAGCTCCCGAACCCACCACCAACTTCTTCTATTCCTCTCTCTCATTTGAAAACGAGCGAAAAGCGAATCTTCATTTGCAATTCTAATGACATCACTCTCAAATCTAGTATTTATACAAGTAAAATACGTAAAACTTGAAAGACCGAAGAGGACGAAGAATAAAGTAAACGGAAACTCTTTAATGATTTCATAACAAGTTCACAAACTCCACATTTGAAAACAAAACTTAATAGTTTTTACATAAACTCTTTGGTCATTTTATTTTGAGCAATTAGCAACCACTTTTGATTCCATTATGCCATTCATAACAGGTTTTCTGCAAACTTAAGCAGTCTTATAAATACTTACAATCTTGTTATTCTCTCTTCTAAACATAAGCCAATATACAATTATTAATTACCAATTAGCATGGTCACTTGTTGATGAAGATGAATATTTTCATGTAATTTCTCAATGGCTCAATGACAATGGTCAGAATTAATCTATGAACTTGTTCTCCAAGTATTTAATAATATAAAATAATAAATAAAATTTAATGAGTGGACTTTATTAGAAATTACATTAGAACACTATAAGTCATTTAACTTGACAAAAAACCATTTTGTTTGCGTGTTTCGCCTTTGTTCTTGAGAAAAGAACTAAAGACAATGAAATTGGCTTAAGAGAGCCGAGCGTATTTATTTGAACTTTATTGGGTTGTAAAAGCCGACCTTTGATAACATAGCGAGAAGGGGGAAGGGATTAAAAGTGCGGAAGAAAGATTGGCAATTTGACACACATCCCCAAATGCTTGATTCCATTACGCTGACCACCCGAGAACGACACAAGAAACTCAATAGCCCGCATTTTATTGTCTCTCCTACTGGAGTGCTAATGTTCTCAAAACTTTTGACACGATTGAGAATGAAGCAAATACAATTCCTCACTGCATTTTAGAGTCCCAAGTCTGTAATTGAGCTACTGAACTATGGAATTGAACTATTAAAAATGGTATTTTTTAACTATATATATGTAGGAGTTATGTGCGGAGACTTTTAAAGGTAATTGTGGTTATGAATTACATGGAGGTATACGTGAAGGGGTTTGACAAGGAGCACCCATGGATCAATAAGAGTCAGTCGTAGAGTTCTCTATCTATCATTTTATCACATACTTACTATATAGGGATGAGAACTGAACCTAAAAGTGGTTTCGCGAACCTTTCTCAATCCCTGTAATTGTGACTCGAGAGTAAAGGGGAGGAGAAAATAAAGTTGTTGGGAAGAGGAATGGGATCATCTCATGGATAGGAAATAGGAAAGTTTTGGGAGAGTAAGTTAAATTCGCAATCTGGCTTCGAGGTCTATTTTGAGCTCTTTCTCACGAGGTTCTTTCCTATGGAGGAAAGCACACAAAAGAATCTCCAGTTCTTCCCACACGTTCAATTGTATTAGCAAGTTTTTTCGACGGGAGAATACTGACATTTTTAGACCTTTCCCTTCTCACCAGACAATTCCGAGAAATAGAACCTACATTCCCGGAATCCCAAATGCATTGTGAAAAATGATATTAATATTATTTTTATTACTTTTTTCTCATTTATTATCGATCCTTGTTTTGGGCCTTCCAAACATTTACTTTTATTACTACGTATTATGTATGATTGCAAAGGAAAATTATTCTCTAAAAGGAATTTAACGAACTTTTTTATTCCTTCATTATTGGCTGTGTTTATTAAGAGGCTTAAAAGGGCCAAGAGTTTCTTTTAGCATTTATCAAGTGAAGTGGGCGTTTATAAGTGTGATCGATTTAGTCTCCAATATATTTAAGTAGGTAAGCCACTTGACTGGCTCTTCAGACAAAGTAAGGTCGGATCATTTAGGATGATCTCCTGACATAGCGAATCTCTTCCTTCCTTACTCGAGCATTTGATCTTCATCTCTGAACAGAACGCCTGGTCATTTCAGCCATATGTATAAGCACGGATAAGCCTTAATCTCTCTAAGCTCGCCAACTTTTTCTCATTCTAACGACGGCGATAAGGAGTCGAGCTCCTAAGAAATACAATGCTCATCCAAATAAATAGAAAAGAAGAGATGGTATCATTCCGAGTCGGCTCAAGGAATTTTATTTATTTTCCCTCTAATGACATGTGGCAATCCCGAGTCCAACCATGTTGCTGTCACTCAGGACTCTTTAAACTCGAATTACGTGGGTCTTTCTCTCCTTTCTCTCGAGGAAATTGATATAAGAAAATTTTGTGAAAAAAGTCTCGTATTCAGAGTGCGAAAGACCTGTGATTGAATAGGAGAGGAAACTTTTTCAGTTCAGAGATTCTAAATTAACAAAAGTTCTCTATTTGAATATTCTTTCTCGGGGAATTTGAATAGGGGAGCCATTAAATAAAACCCTTTTCCCTATTGATGAGCCTCAGCATGGGTTTGTGTGGCGGAGAGAAAACTTTCCTCTTTCATTTCCAACTTATTAATCTAACATAATCGATTTCAATTTATAATTAACGATTGGTCATTAGTCAAGTAACTTGCGGGCAAACTTTGTCTGTTGTAGTATTACTTTTGTATGCGTTGATGTTCCTTACAATCACTCTACCATACTTAACTTTAGTTTAGCTAAAATATTAGTTTCACAAATCTCATTGTTCAGGGAAGTCCGGAAAATTTTGAATTTACTTCAAATGTACCAAACAAGCAAGTCAGATTGTCTAAACCGCTAAACTCATCACTAAACTGATCAATATTTATGTATATGAGTATAATGAGAAAGTATACTTTATTTAAGTGTATTGGAGCACGGTGGTGGGAAAAGTGTGAATTTAGTTGAGTTATATCTGCATTGAAATACAGCTATATATCTAATATAGAGATAACATGGTATGTACAAACTGTGCCCATATAATGTTAGAATGTGGCCAAAGAGAGTAGCCAATTATACAAATTAGAAATCTCGCCTAACACGGCATTGAGAAGAATGATGAACGTGAGAGTTTGGCCAATCAAGAGAGTCTGACAGTAATCCTTTGAAGCTTACTGAGAATACTTGAACGACAGAGATCATAATTTTATCTGAGGGTGAGAGTTCAAAGAAAGGTTCAAGGGTTTGCTAATATTGCGGCCCTTTCTTAGGCACCCACGTTCTCCTTAAGTAAACTGTCCGTGGATATTAGAGGCTTCGTCTGCTAGCGACATTCGAGTCTGTTTGATAATTTAAGACAATCGCGTTCGATATGGTGCGAAGTGGCGCTCTAACTGATAAATCTCTTTAGCCCCAATTCGACCCATCAATTTCCAACTCAGCATTCCTCTCCACTTAATGCCTTTCTTTGGGGACCAAAGAGCTATTTGGATCATCTCGTAGTCCAGAAGCCTAAACCAAACAAGTTTATTCATTTATCATTGCTTAGCTATGCCCTATATTCCATAGTCGATATTGTATATATTATTATTTACCAATAAATTGTAACTATCACAATATAAATATGGAACATTACTTGAAATATCTTTCAATCAATAAATATAACGTCTACTAAATAGATAGAAATCACTAAGCTCAATCAGTTCGTTATTCTAAATAATATACAGGGTCCTTCATAAGAAATGTCAAAATTCCCATATGAATAACTGTGAAATTGTGACATTTAACATGAACCATCCTGTAACTGTTATATAATTTGATGAATTTATCTTCTAAAGAAGTTAATTTTATTTTATTATAAATATTATCAAAAATTATCAAATAACATATTATTATATTACTAATTTAGTTGAAGTTTATAAATAGCATTAATAATTAGGGAATTGAAATAACGCATTATAAGCAGCTGAAGTATTTAACGATTTCTAAAATTGAGAAGTTTTGAAATTGTGATGTTCCAGATAGTAAAAGTTAATAATAATTAATAGAATTTGAAAGGGAAAGCTAATGAGTTCCTAGCTGAACGAGCAGAGAAAGGAAGTTGGGAGCGTTGAAATGGCCATCAAGAGTTCCTTTGATAAGAATACTAACATTTAAACTGTAAATGAAACTACAGATATAATGACAATCCCATTGAACTTGAGGATTTGATGGGATCGGAAAAGGCCACATAATTTAACGAGGGGATGAGACGGGGAATTTCATAATTAAATGACTCCGAATTGAGTTTCTGGGACTCTTGGGTTTCACGCCAATGTTCCAAATCGTAATGAAACGAGCTTGAAAACTAGTTTATAATGGCATCGGATTTCAGGGTGAGAATTAAGTGTTAATTACCTTGTGGGCTTGGGCTCACGGTAATCATCATCATTTGAACTTCACTCGTCGTAAATTTGTATTTGTTGAGGAACTCAAACTTTCCCTTGCCCTTTTGCAAACTCTGCATGACCGTGGACACGGCCCTGTTGTATTCCCGTAGCTGGAACATGGAGTAGGGGACGATGTAGCCCACGCGGATTGTCTCATTTGGCTGGTTCATGATGCCGGAGCTGGTATTGGAACTTCCTCCGTCTATAATCGGAGGACTTGGGGTTGTTCGGGTCAAGGATGTGTTCCGAGAGCCGCCGCCGATTGAAATTCCACTTCGTCCACTCGAGTTCCTCCTCTCTCCCGTCACGATCTTGAGCCCCGTCCCACTTCGTTGGCCCAGAGTCGTGAGCGGAAGGAGGAGACAGAGAACCCAAATCTCTTTCATCTCTTAAGGGTGATGGAAAGGCCGAGATCGGATTTCCATACGTCCTTCCTACTTATGTAATCACCGTTCCAGAGACAGGAAATAAATGTATTTTCTCCCCTATTATGAGAACAAGGGAAGCCTCGACGTCCTCGTTGTGGGTTTATTTGAGAGGAAAGATCTCATTGTTGATTCTTCGCCTGTACAGGCTAATATTTATGCAGAGTCTCGGTTCGGAGGCTTGGAGGCTGGATTAACAATTTTTGGGAGTAGTGGCGATGAAGTGGGCCGCCGGAGAGTAGCTTAATTTGAATGGAGAGATCGATTAGAATGGGCCTATGTGCTTATAAATCCTGTTGAGATGATGGTGGTGAATAAAGGCATTAAAGACTTCCCTCCACCACTTCGCTCGCACAATGAGCATTAAATTGCATTCCTCCTCTTGAGTTATGATGAGACACGCGGTGATATGATGAGGATGATGATGGGGAAATTGAATATTCTCTTCTGCTTTCTCCGCTTTCCCTTTGGACCAAGAAATCCTATCGGCTAAAACTCGCACTTAATCATTCCTCTGCTCTTGACCAAATCTCATTTTCTCGTTTCCTCGGCTCGCACGAACCCTCGTCGCCTCAACTTTCAATTTGGGCCAAATGGCAATTAGTAATTAATTATCCACTCACCGCACTTCTTTACTCGTTAAAAGTGAGTTTCTCATAAGTAAATGGATCATTTCATAATGAACGTGTAAGGGGATCTCTTTGAAGTTCCCCTTATTTTATCAAAATTGACAGTAGAGTCAAATGTAAACTATGATTAGTGCGATTGATTTTTTTATATTGTAATTTTAATTAATAATATACGATAAAACTGTGTTATACTATATCTCTAGTTATAATCTATCTCTAATTATAATTAAGATTATAATTAAACGTTTTTGTCTTTTAGGATGCTGATAATAATCAAAATTCTGGTGCTTTTCTTGTTGGCTTAAAATCGACGTTGGCGGCTTTTCACTTTTCTTGCTTCTTTTCACTTTTGAGGTATTTTATGCTTTAATCATTTAATTAGCTTTTTAATGTACTATGTTAGATGAATTTGAAAGGAATGTTCTGGTAATTTGTTCCTCACGTCGGAACAATGGGGAAGAAAGTAGAAATATTGAGCATTAATTACATAAAGCACTTCCGAAGCACCGTTTTCTGTCAGTTATCATTTCAACAGGTTCGGGATTTCCATTTATAGTCCTTTTGCTCAACGATGTTATATAAACAATAAAACTTCCTCGGCTTACTTTGTTCCAATTAATTTGGCGCTCCCTCTCTCCCCAGGTTCACTCCGCTTAACATTAAACTTTTTGCTACTTCTTTTCTCTTCAAGATGAAACAAAATTTTCTTGTTTTCGCATTCATGAGCTTTGCAAAAATGTTCTTTTTATTATTTTTCTCTCTCTCCTTCATATAACGAACATTGAGTGAGTTTATGATCTTGGTTTTATTTTGGCAGAGTTCGTCTAGCCTAGCAAATGCTCACTATAAAAGATGATGCTTTCTCTTTCTTTTCTTAATGTGAGAGTTACGTGTCCAAATGCCATGAAAGTTTGATTATTAGTTCTTAGGAAGAACCCAGCTGGACCTAAAAGGGTGAGGGTTAAATACGGATGAGCACATGAGGGTAAAATCACACCTTGGTGATAAATATTACATAAATCACACAGGAACAAAACAAAGGGGAGATTCAACAGGGGTGTTTCAATATTATAATGAAGAGTCACATTCAACGCGTGGGTTCATTTTGGCTCTGAAACCAAAGAACATGGTATTTACTTTAGAAGAAGTATGTTTTTCCTATAGAGGAAGTATGTTTTTTGCTATAGTAGAAGTTATGTATGTTGAGAGGCGAATAAATTAGGGCGAAAAGGAGAGAAAGTGTGGGTGCGTGGTGGTGTGGAGAAAGGGCAAGGTGGGAAGTTGAGTCCTTTCGCGAACTTCCTCTATTGAGGACTGGTGGTTCTCGGGCCGTTGGATCCTTAGGACGATCTTTTCCGTCTGGTTCGACTATCCTCTGTGTCTAGTGTCCTTTGGAACTTCCGAGTTCGTCTGTGGAGTTCACCCATGGCACGCATGCGAATCCTCTCTATCAGTCTCCTGTATTACACTCGTCTCCGGCTTTCGTGAATTGAGAATGACTTGAGAGATTCGCTCCTCCGTTTTTCTCAAAGAGCCGGCTGGCGAACGATGGACACTTCGCTCGCTCCACATTTTCTCGCATAATCAAATTTAATCAAACAATATAAGAATGATGACATGATGACCCAAATTCCAAATGATTCACCTTACAATTTTATTATGTTTCATTTATTCATTGTTTTATAATAAAGGAGTGAAGCAATTATCTCATACTTATTTTCAGAAAATGGCCGGCCGGTTCACGAGACCAAATGACTTTTCTTATAAAGCCTCTCAAACTACCCAGAAACGCAAATTCGAGGGATGGGGAAGAATGGGGAAGAAAAAGAGGTCAAGCATTGAAAATTTCACTCCGATTTCCTTCATGGATAGAACGGGAAGTTCTGGCATGACCGTCATCACTTCTTCTTCACAAGCTCCATTTCAGTCAATTCAAACGTCAACAATGTCTTTTCCTATGGAGTTGAAGGTCGGGGGTCAGGGGTCTTTAATTAGCCGAAAAGAAAATTCAGATTACAACTTTGAAGTCACGTCGAACCTTTCAATTTTCCAAATTATTAAAAAACTCGCTGATACCGAAAACGAATCTTCTTCTTCGCAATCGTCTATGCAGGTGTCATCACGGAGGTCAATTTCAGCTTCTACAATTGAAATTGTTCCTACAAATTCAGACGATGAGAGTGAGGATGGTCGGAGTATTTACTTTAATACTGACAATAAGTCGATCTATGAGCCCAGTCACTACTTTTCAAACTTTCAATAAAAGATTAAAATTTACAATTTACATCATACAAAACATTTTTATCCACTTCTTTGTTCAATTTAGATTATTTTATATTCAAATATTTATTCATTATTAAAGCTTTGCAAAGTTATGAGTGCTATTGTTTAAACATTTTATGTAGGTAAATACAATATAAAAGTCGTAAAGAAATTCTTTAATATACAATACTTATCGTGAATTATTGTTTTTGCAATCGAGTACTTCATTATCTAGATTCATTTTGATCATGGAAACTCATGAGATAAGATTATTAATAAGACTATTGCTCAAATAGTTTCCGAGAGTTGGCAAGAAGGACTGGACTTGCGAACCTACTATTTTAATCGGAAATTCTACTCTACTATTACTAAACTTGCAATCAAAACATTGAATAAGCTTAATTTTTGAAAAGGAATATAAAATTCAAGTTAGTTATAGTTATCAGGAGAAGTATTTAAGTACATTACACAAATCATAGAAATCATTAGCTTCATTCATTTTTCAAAAAGATGGTTAATAGAGAGAAATGGTTGGAAATAGTTAGATTATCATCTTTAGATCTCGAAAGATCCAATTCATCAGAAACTTCCGTAGAAGAATGTTCCCACAATTCCTCCTCTTCCTCGGAAGGACGTCAAAGATGTGGCGGAAGTTTAGAGAAAGTGATAAGCGAAGGGAAAAATAAGATGCACACACTTAAAGAATCCATGATTAACATTCAAAAGGACCACGAAGGTAAATTTTTTAAACAAAAGTTCATCTCGATCCTGACTGTTACATGAGAATGGTGAGGGTAAGGGAAGTATGAAAGTTCCATAAGTATCTACAAGAGAATTGGATTTATAGGGGGAAATCGAAGCCATACCGATGAAAGACATCAATATGAAGAAAACGATGGGAAAGAAATGGTGAAGATCGTTAGGCCACAAATGGGGAAGCTGAGTCTCGAGGATTTGCTTCGCCTCCTTGAAGAGATGGAGAGAAAGTTATCAAACCAAGAATTGATCATTGCCACATTGAATAGAAAATTGGGCTCATCTTTCTCTAAATCTCATCCTGATGGCTCCAACGAGTCTCATTCCTCGCCTCCGCCTTTGAACACTTGCACAAAGAAGGAGAGCATTCGTGAGTTGATTTAACCCATCAAATTATCCAAATCATTTATGAATTATATTATTATTATTATTATTATTATATGATGATCACATGATTCTTCCTTTATCCTCAGTCACACTTTTCCAATAAATGCTTTTTCCAATGATTTAAAATAATTTTTTGGTTTTGGTTTAGTTGACGAGGGCTTTACTAGCTTGAGCTCCATAACTAAGAGTCTATCTAACCTTGGAGAAGAGGACAAAGGAAGAGGTCAAGATGAAATATTAGAAAGAATGAATCATCGTCTTACGAAATTAGAAACGGAGATTGAAAGATTAGCTGATGTTCCGCAAAGAGTGGAAACTCAACTTCATGAACTAACCACTCTGTGTCAAACAAGGCTTGATGGATTTGCTCTACAACTCTCGGCCCTATCTTCAAATCAAGTCTTTTCAACTCAATTTCAGGCGACTTCTTATAAATCCAAGTCTCCGACCATCTACCCAAGATACAATATGGCATACAATTACAGGCAAAAAATGGTTCAAGGGATCAAGAGCTCCGAGAATCCCAATTTCCTCTCGCAAGATAAAATCACAGAGTTGGAGACGGCCGTTGACAAACTTAAAAAATATTACATTTCTCTCATTTTAAAAAGACGAAAAAGTTAATTCCAGTCTCATCAGTTGATGTTTAACTTTTCCTATATTCATCTACCATATAGGGAAATTGCTCGCACTTCTTTATAGTTTATATTTTCCTTATAAATACAAATTGTAACGTTGAAAGAATGAGTGCGTATTAGATATAGCTAAGTTAATTACTTTCTATCTTATGACTGAATTAATTGAAAAAGTTTACACCAGAGAGGAATCTTTTCCGTAGCCAGCGGTAAAAACGTTAAATTGCAGTGACATTTTTTATTTTAGTAATTATTTTTTTTACATGTTTGAAGAAGTTTGAACATTTGATTGAAATAGAAATATCAATAATTTTTTACGCAATAAACAATTTTTAATGGAGCAAAAATAAGGTTAATGAATTTAAATGACTTGATTAAACCAGATTTTATGGACTTGATTTTGTTCAACAACGTTTTTTTTAAGCATCTCATTTATACAAACAAATGACATTTAAAAATTAATTACACTGTAAATAACAAGAATAGTTTTAAATGTTATGATCTGTCAACTTAAGATAGTAAGCGTGTTAAATTAACTTTGAATGAATATGATGATATCAATAAGATATAATAAATTGGGTTTCGATCTTAGGTTAGGTCGTTCAGAATCACAATGAGAAATATAAGGAAACAGGAACTAAACAGAGTGTTATTTATTGTATTATATTGTGTACTTTCAAAGTGAAATGTTTTTGGACATCTGCATCTTCTTCATCGTGAAAATGACCACGTGGAAGTGAAATAGTTAATTATAATTAAAGCTTACAGTTTAAGTAGTTAGTATAAGTTCAAATTATCTTTTTTAAACCAGTTATTTAAAAGAGAAATTATTCAAGAAGTCATTTATAGGAGGTGAGAGACCAATGAGAATTAACACAATTTTTATAATATTTTATATGGAATGTTTCTTTACTTTTAAAAATGAAAACTTAATTAACTTTATATAATCTATTTAGAAATGGGGAAGAGGAGTGTCAAGATTCAAAATGACTCGCAAAGTCCAATATCAGTTGAACCTGTTGTCCTTCTCCAAGAGGAATCATCAGATGCACCGGTTCGACTTCAATTGGATTTTGACTATAAAACAGCTCCAATTCAAAAAATTCTCGATTTATATCAAGGAACGAGGAGCGAAAAGGATCAGACCATTTTTAAAATTCTCAAGTCTCGTGTCAAGAATCGTCGAAGTGGGATAGAGCGAATGCCAACCCTTCCAATCTTTGGCCCAAATGTAGCGCCAGCAAAGCCAAATTCGTCAAATCCTCTTTACTCTCATGCGACCCGTGCAAACACAATTCTGGCCATCATCGATGACGACAAGGCTTATCAAACGGCACTCCACTATGACGAAGAGAAAATGCCAAGTTCTGACGGATTTTATGATATCCGGTTTCTCCTTCCTTTGCTTTGTCACATCTTGGACGAAAAAAATATTTGTGATGTTGTCAAAGTCATTTACAAAGGATGGATTTACTTCATTCTACGAGGAATGTCCCTTGAAGATTCGTCCATTAGAAATGTGGCGTTTCTAGCTTATCAACGTTTAGTTACAAATTTTCAAGGAAGAAGGGTATTAAAATAATTGAAAAAAAGAATTTCATACTTTTAATAAGGGCATTATTTTAAGTCAATCTTTAATTTTTTAATTTTTAGGTTAAAAAATTAACCTAATTATTTTTGATTGATGATTTTTAGTCTTTCAAACTTCATGATGTCAAGATTTGGATACATTTTCTCCAAGCTGTTAGAAGAGGAATTTGCCAATTGGGCGAATGTAAAATCAGTAATTTGCTTTCAGTTTGGCTGGTTTCAAGTTGGAACATTTTGAAGAAACCTTCACATCCACTCTATCATAATCTCGTCTCCTTCTTATTTGCCAAGCCAATTATTGAGATGACTCTCGTCCCCGATTTTCTACCTTTTTTTAATGCGACTGAAAATAAGTAGATGGATTTTCTATTTGGATGAATATGAACTTAATTATAATTCAATTATCTCTTTGTACTTTTTATTCTATTATCTACCTTTTATATTCAATTGATTTCTTACTTGTAGAGCTACTTAGTTGGAATGCAAATGTAATTATGAGTTCGCTAAAAGCTTTTAATTTTTTCTTTAAATAATTTTCACAGGGAAAGTCGTGAATGGATCCTCAGCGTTCTCTATTACGGACTCAAAAAGGAAGGAGACTGGATAGTAGCTCAAAGGCTTCCCATTATCAAATTTCTTTGCTCGGCCTATTTATTGGAAAAAGTAAAAGTTCAGAGATCAATCATTCGAATTTTGAACTCAGGTTCAAAGATTCCTCCAATTGCTCTAATTCTGGCCGACAGATATTCTTTACCTCTCTGGATTTCTAATATCACAGTGACGAGTTCACATTTAGAAAGAGATTTAAAACAGCTTTTGAAGAATTTATTCCTCAATACATCAGAAACAAGTCTCGTTGCGAAATCCACATTGTTTGATTATGTATTGAAGAGAAAAAATTGGAATTTCGATACAATTGAACCAGAAGTTGACTCTCATGAGAATATTCTTTCTGTTGATGATTAAATATATAAATATAACTTTAAATATTAACTTTAAAATATATCAATCATATTATTCTTGATTTTATATAATTATTTTCCTAACTATATATATACTCTGTTGTTATTTTTTTATAAAAAATAATTATTGAAAAAATAAAGTTGATTACAGAATACAAAACACGAATCGAATTTTTGCTTTTATTTTTTATTATACCATTGATTTATTATTTCACCTATACCAGATTTCGCAATACTTTCAAAATGCCTTTGTAAGAGTTTGTCATATATTTATCATTAGAATTTATAATTTAGTAATTGGTATAACTCTGAACACAGAACATAAAAAGGAATACTCATCCCGTACTGCATTTTGTTTTGGATTCATTTAATAAACTGTCTAAGTTCTGTGCGTGACCTTTTTTATTTTCATCGTAGCCTGAAATCTCATTAGCAAAATGTTTCATAATATATTCACAAATATGATTTCTATCAAGAAAAATATAAATTGATTAAATATTATTTAATAGTTATAATAATACAATAGCGATTCCAGGGTAATTTTTCCCCCATTTCCATGAAAATAAAAAAGGTCACGCACAGATCTTTGTAACGCGAAGTACAAGTCGAAATCTTAAAAAATCATTTCAATACTTGTGTACCAATTGCATCAATTATCAATGTAGCAGCTAAATGATGCACATCATTTTAAAGACAAGCATGCATTCACACATGCACAATTCTTCACTCATATTCGCACTCGCATTCGCAGTTTTCGGAGTCTCTTTTCTGTGTATTTCTTGGACAGAGTACATTTAAAATAATATAGAGAAATTAACTTCAGATTGTTTGCAACAAGTTGTTATTGATCATTGATCATAAATCATTTCTTATTTGATATTAATTACATATAAAATGACAACTTTATCACCACCATTTATCCTTTGCCCATTATCAGATAGCAATGAGTTTGTCGGCATGAGCGAGGACCGCTATGAAAATAAAGTAATTTTGACGATCGGAAAGAACATTGCAATAAGATATCACGTAAATTCATAAATTCATTTAATTTATAATCTTGTTTAAATGTAAACTTTTATTTTACTAACTCGCCGTTTTATTTTTATAGATATTGGAGCAAAAACAAGAGATAAGCTGGACTTCGAGTCGTCATTGGTTCACGTCGCCAGTCATCTATTGCTCAGACTTCAGTAAATATGGTGCCGTGATTGACCACAATACTGTAATTTTATGGGATGAAGATGACACAGATCTCACACATATCAAGAAACACAAAGTACTGCCCATTTTAAATATATTTATGAATTAAACATCTATAATAAATAGATGGTATACATAATTCTCATTTTGAATACTTACAACGTCATGCGTCATTACCTTTAAGTTTTGTTTTCAGTTTTCTCTTCAAATATTTGAGTTGAAATATACGAAAGATCTTGGGACCATTATTGTTTTCACAAATGGAAATATTATGAAACTTCAATCAGCAATTGAAACGAAAGACTCTTGTAAAAACTTGGAATCTTTGTTAACTAAAAAGGAGGTCGTTTTAGATTCAGAGTATGATGAGAAATCAAATCTCTTTATCATTGTATCAACAAGCATCACAAAGGAGCCACTCAAAGTAATAAAATATTCAATAACAAATTGACTAATTCACAATCAATTTCATTACCTCTGTTCAAGTTATATAATATTTAAATGCTAATTCTTATTATACCATTCTTATGATTTTAATTGTCCTTTGCAGAATAAAACAAAGTGCAAGTATTTGAGAGAGCAACGAGAAAATCTAAGAATATTAACCCTAAGTTTCAAGAACGGTTCACAGGGCCAGGTCATCAATGACACTGAAAAAATAATCTACGAAGGAAGAAAAATAATGGGTTTCTGTATTATTCCAAACCAGAGCAATAGTTTTCTTTTTTCCCTCTGTAAGTGTAAATTTTCATAACAATTTTACATCAAGCTAATGCAAATATTTTGTTTTTGAAATTAAACCAGTCTTAATTATTTAATTACACCAATTATTTCCTTATTATATGAGTCATTTAATATGAGTTTTTAATGGTTTGTTTCAATATTATAGGCTCAGATGGTTTCATTTACAAGCGACTACTTTGTTCTGAATCAGACTCAGATTACGAAGAACAAAAGCAAACTGTGAGATTGAATGAGAAAATTGGAAGCTTAAAGAATCATGTCAGCACTAATAATCCCGCTGTTATTCGGTTTCTCACAACGTCTTCGGTTGTCATTTACGGAAGTGATCCAACAGAAGAAGGAGCTGTAGTGTTGGTTTTTGATTTCAACTACGACATTTTGCTCTCGAAACAATGCGTCAAATTGTTCGGGGCTCCAATAATGCACAAAGTGTTTCGAAACATCATTGTCCCAGTCGGACTAAACATGCTTGTCTTAACATTGAGATACAAAGAATCAACGCTGTCTTCTTTATTAGGAAAACACCAAATTCAGAACTTAGACTTTTTTGAACAACAGAATCCCTGGGAAGTCAATTGGGAAAATGAAACCGAAACGAATGGGAAACTTATAGAAATGAGTGAAGAATTATTCAAAAATCTTAATGATGTGTCCAAAATTGCAGGAATTTTACAGAAAAGTGGATATCCGGAATCACTGTAAGATTTAATATAAATATATCTATTTTACCGTTGAATTTTTTAGTATAAACATTTAAAGCAGATTTTTAAAACTAAAATTTAAATGAAATTAATAAGATCCGCTAATTTTTTGCAATAATTTTTGCTTTCAGGATCTCCAATCAAATTATTCCGCAGGCAATTGAGTCAAATAATATGGAATGGATTGAATGGATTCTCTCATGTTTCTTCGACATTCCTGAAACTCAACTTGTGAATACTTTAAGTTTTCTCCTTGACCAAATTCAAGGAATGGAGTTTAGTCAAATTCCTGAGCAAATTTCGAGCATTTTACTCCAAATAATTAAGCGACCATTTGAAACCCAAGGGCTCATTAAGTCTGTGAAAGCTTTGAGCTATTCCAATTTAAAGTTGTTCATTTCAATCCTTTTGAATATGATGAAAGTCGCTGCATGGAATGACTTAGAAAATGAAGGGGCTGTGGAGCATATTAGCAATTTAATCAGATGGTCATGTGTACTTCTCGACGCCAATTACACACAGTTCGTTTACAATGACGAATTGGCACTCATTTCCGAGTTCTTGGAGATTCTAGAAGAGAAATCCAATCTAATGACTGAAATTGAGAAATTCGCTCCTCTTCTCTCAAAGGTTTTATTTAAAGCGAGTGTGGATTCTAAACAAAATGTTTCTAAATTCAGAGTTGAGACTATTAGTTTTCAATAATTCGGGTATCTTTATTTTTAAAGTAAAATAAAAGCTACGCACTTTTATAATAAATATGATTATTATTAAATATTTATTGCTAATTGTTAAATGTTTTTGTAATATATTAGCTAAGTTTAATCACAGATGTTATTCAAAAGGAATTAAATAATCTTAATTATGTATAACATTTCATAACCATCATTTTACATTTGTTACTGATATATCATTTGTTAGTAATAAATTATATTCATAATTTGTGTACACAAACCCCAAAATTGATTAGAACTTTTAATTTTTGTGTAATAAACAATTGAATTTGATATTTTTAATAATGATGAATTTTTCCATTTTCATGCGCCCATTGTCCATGGAAAGTGGAAGGAACGGTTCCAGAAGCTTCAAAATCAATTTTGGCCATTTCTTTCATATCCTTCGCATCCAAGATCAATAGCGTTACTTTCTTCGTATCATCTAATGAAGTAATGGCTGAGAGAATTATTCCATCATCTTCTCCTTCAATATCCCCACTATCAGGATTTTGAACGAAAATTGGCTCGGACGTGATTACATTTCCGCCTTCCCATGATGCTTCTTTTCCGGTTTCAATATCGATTTTAATTATCTAGTAAAATAAAATAAAAACGCTCAAATTTTATTTGCTCAATGGTTTAAGTTTAAGGCCTTTAAAATTAATTTAATAATTCTTAAATATATTATTAGCTAAGGATAAATAAATAGGTAGTTTCAGCGAACTTCAGCATTCAATTCATTTGGCTTACTTTGTTCAATTGTGGCACTGCATGTTGATTTCTGATTTCATTTGTAAGTCCATAGAAAAAATTGTACTTTTCCCTATTGAATTTGTAATTGATTCTTGGGAGTTCAAAGATTTTGTCAGTAAAGTGATGTGGTTTGCAGTTCATAACTGGCCGTCCATTCTCATAAGAATGCACAATTGCTTTCGCTTCCATTTTTTCACCGGGCAATCTATATTCATCACCAGCCCTTGCATCCTAACCACCCAAGTAAAAT
The DNA here is from genome assembly GCA_009869795.1 of Neelides sp. FZ-2019. Lineage (NCBI taxonomy): Eukaryota > Metazoa > Arthropoda > Collembola > Neelipleona > Neelidae > Neelides > Neelides sp. FZ-2019. Next base: position 105,267 of record VJMY01000111.1, read on the forward strand.
TGAGTTAACTAATATACTTTTGATATTAATGAACTTGAAAACTTCAATTGCATGTACTTAAAAATATTTTATAGTAAATATTTATCATAAATATATACCTTTGGCACATTTAGCGGAAGAATATAACGTCTTGCCGAAGCTCCAGCCAAATCTTTTTTATCTTCATCTTTAGAAAACTCATCAAGCGACATTACAATCTATTAGATGTTAATTAAATATTTTAACTTGTTTTAATAGCAATAAGCTTATGTATCAAATCTAATTATTATAAGAAGGAGAGCAGTTTTGTTCGCCCCATAACTATCAAACGTCGTTGAGTCAAATCGGGATTTGTTTTTAAAATACCCGGATATATATGTAGAAAGGTACCTTTTGGGGTTTTAACTCGACGACGTCCGGGTCGTTTTCGAGGCGTAGGCTTTTCTGAGAGCGAGGGATTTTTTGAAACTTTTGGGAAGAGTGGAAATGGAAGTTTTTTTAAAAAATAATCAGGGGTGTTGTTTATTGTAACCAGTGTATGTTTCTCTCATCGTGGAATTCTCCTTCACATGGGAGACATCTTAATTTTTTAGTGGATATTCCCTTTTGCCTTTTTAATCGAGATACTGTATTATTTTGTGGATATCCCTTTTTGGCAATCGCTATTGTGTTAACTATAAAATAATATTTGATCATATTGATGATCTTTTCTTCATACTAATTATGTATGCTAACAAAGACATTTTATAAAATTGTTGGTCTACTAGATAATTCATAATGCTAGAAAATATAAATTTATTGTGCTTATCAGGACGGAATGGTACGGGAAATATATATTTCCCGATCGCGACTTCCTGGTTGGGATGTTTTGGGAAATATAGTTAATATAGGAAATGCAGTTAATTATGATATTGAAATATTTAAATTTACTATAAATTTAAAGGTTGATCTGGATCGGGAGGGATTGGGATTAAAAATTTTAAGGTCGATTCAGACCGACAAATTTTCAGAAATATCGGTCCCGATTCAATTCCCCTATTGGGATCTGGAGTTACTATTGAATGAATTAATGAAAATTCCGATTAGCAATTTTCCTTTAAAAGGCTATCGTTACCCCGAAAAATCGGGATTAAAATTTTTATATTCATTGCGATTGAGAGAGACCGGGATTGGAAAAATAAAATTAATCGAGATCAGTCCCGTTTCATCTGTTTCGATTCAAATCCCAATCCCTTTGATATTGATTTGTTGATTTGTAAATGGTCACACGTTTTGCTCCGACACCGGCAGGGATCGGAAAGAGTCATCCAGTCCCTTCCCGTCCAGATGAGCAAATTAAACTCAAGTTTCTCGATTCGAAAAATAAAAATGTTTTGAGCTCAGGGACTCGAAAAATTGAAAAAGTTCGGGCTCGTGAGGGGGTTGGCAAAGCTCGATAAATTCCAAGCCTGAGTTTTTAGGTCCGATTGGGCCAAAAATGCCTTACAAAAGCCCTATTCCGGCTCGGACCTGGAAATTTCCAATCAATTGAGCTCGGGCCCTGCGTATTTATTTATAAATTATTCGGACTCCGACGGCCTTAAGAAAAATAGAAATAGATAGGGTCGGATGGGTTCGGGCCTAAAAAATGTTTCGGCTTGGACGGGCTCTGGCCTTGAAAAATAAAAATAGATCGGGGTCGTGCAGGTTCGGTCCTTACAAAATTGAATTGGATCACGCTCGGGCGGGACTGGGACTCAAAAAAATAGAAATGATATAGGCTTTGGGTAAGCCTCATTAAGCCCGAGCCCATTGCACTTTTAGGCCCGATCATATAAATAATAACTTTTAAATAACTTTCCTTCCCTTCCGATTAGGAAATTTAACATCAACTTCCAGTTCTTTCCGCCCTAATTAATGAGAGATATGTGGCAAGTTCCCGTACCATACTGATTTTCTCTGGCCATTTATGTTCCCGAATTTCCAATCTGGATTCTGAATGTCCAAGTTTGATAACAATAACGTTAATTCGCCGTAGCCGTACTTTCACTAATTCCCAACTTTATAACCCGCCCTTTGCTTCGGATCTGCTCATAGAGGATATATTTTGACATTTAGAAACAATTCCCGATTTATTAATATTAAGCGTTTGATGGTTATCTATCTAAAAAACAACGCGACGGATTTAACTTAATAATTAATTCACAGATCTGTACAATATAACGGATAACGTGAATTATCGGATTCACGTTATTACTACTCCACGATATACTGACACGTCGCTTGCGACGGATCCGCTTGTATTCCAGGAATAAATAAGATATAATAAATATTGTTTTATAAATCTATTGTAAAAAGTGATACATTTCCATTTTCATACGCAGCAACGTCCATGAACACGTTATTTCCGTCTTCAAAAGCATTGATGTGATGAAAGATGAATAAATTCTCAGCCTCAAAAATGGTTTCATGGAAGCTTCCATCTTCAAGCGAAATAAGATGAATTCTTGTCTGGAAAGTTGGAGAAAAAGTTAGATTAAAAAACAAACTTATAGAAAAGAAACGTTTGTATACTCATACATGTAATCATTGTAAAGATATTTATTGTAAAAGATATTGCTGCTTACTTTTTCATTCGAGTGCCATTTCATACAATCCTTAAAAGAGTAATTGAAGTAGTTGGATGTGGCAAGTTTAACAACGTTAAGGCAAAGAGGTTGCTCTACGAATACAATCCACTTTTTGGTGAGGCCAAATGAGTGAAAGTAACAAGGAGAGAACTTCCAACGGCAGGGCAATTCAGCAATGATTTGAGCGTTTTTGAAGGACGTCTCTATTTAATTCAAAATAACAACATTGTGCCTTTAATGTTAAGTCATAATTTTAAATGTTAAATTGGTTGTGTTATGCTAGGTAATTCTTAATACTGAAATAATAAATATCAAATATTTATAGTACGATCAGTATTGAACGAAGGTGGCACTTTGATGAAAGTGTAATGAGGTCCTTTCTTGTGCCTGAAACTTGTTCCCATATTCAGAATTGAACCATCTTCTAAAATTTGAGGATGTGCCTAACAGCATTAACATTAATGTCATTTAACTTAACATTTAGATACTTCATTTAGTATTGTTTAAATACAATTATAAATCAATTTCCACTTACTGTAGCAGTATTCACCGCAACGTAATCGGAGATGTTTGTCTTTTCTGGGTAGCTTTTACGAATGAATGTAAAGTTTTTTTTATTCAACATAATTCAATTATCATTGAAAATAAATTTTAAAATAATATAAAAAATTTAATATAATTTATTACGTGTCAAGATTATCGGGATTAATTTTTCTAACAAATGAAGTTTCTGTTAATGCATAAAGCTGGTCACCGTGATAGGCAATATTGACGCAACAATTGTCCGTCATGTCCATAGACGACTTGGAGAAAGTTGATTTGATCCTTTAAATATAATTAAAAGTAAAAAGTAAATTATCCTTTTGTGATTAATATTTTAGTTTATAGAGAGTAATGCGAAGTTTAAAGGAAGAAATACCGAGAGAAGAGACTTTCACAAGGATCTGGAAATCCTCTTGTACCAAATTCTGAGGCAACGATTCTTTGTGCCTTCATGTTTATTTTATAGGAATCACTCTCCAATGCCCGATTTTGATAGGTAGCCTAATTTTAATTAGAATATTAAAACTTATTTTATTAAAATATGATAATACAAGAAAACTTGTTGTTTTACCTTTCCATCTTTAATTTGGAATCTGTGGAGAATGGCGAGTCCATCAAATGCATGTTTGTATTTATAATTTCCAATCTCGTGAATTCCAGTTCCATTTCTGATTAATGTTCCTTCTAACCATTCTGGTATTCTCCCTACGCAATCAAATGAAATGTCAATCTTTAATAAATTACATTTTATTATTACTAATTTCCTTAAAGTTAAATTAGATGAAATATGGGTAAATCTCAATCATCTTATATAGATATTCGTTGGGTAGATGTTGATATATTGAATAACTAGGATAAGTATATTTTGTAATTATATGCTTTAATATAATATTTACCTGTAATTTTTCCTTCTTTTGGAGTAAGTGTTTCTTTTTCACAATGTCTCATAAAAGGATTCATTTCTGTTAAACTGCTCGTGTTGTACTCGTTAGCAATAATATTAAATGGAAAAGTGAGTTGGTTAAATGAAACAATCTTTTTGAAGTTTGACTTAGGACGACCTTGATGAACAAACTGATTCCTATAGAATGACACCCCTCCAACTAATGCCATACGACTCATCTCAATCGTTATTTATATAACTCCGTTTTTGCTGGAAATCTTTGGAATTAGAGCATGTGAATGTAAATGGGGTAAATTGATGCAAAATGATGTTTTATGATGTACTTGGCCTTATAATATTTATTATAGATAATTTTATCTGATTCACTTATCAATATTGTAACTTATCATAACTTATTTATGAAATTAATAAAAATGCTGATTGCAATTTAGTAATTGTTCAATATTTTGAGTGTCTCGAATGTCAAATTAAATGAATATACCATGGAAATAACTGTAACAAATCCTATAGAGGGGCCTTTTGTACTTTGAATATAATACTTATGTAATGTGTGTACGAAATCTTTTCAGTCAATCTGTAGTCTAATATTAGTTTGAATTGAGAAAATACAGATGCTAACTGAGAATATTTTTAGATCCTTATATTGAACATATTTCGTTTTATTACGTTAATGCAAAAGTAAAAGCTTAATGTATATTTAGTTATGCTCAAGTTCAATATTCAAACTAACTAAAAATAAAGATTCGAATAAAAAATCGACAACATTTCCGTCGTATTTTCTTTTATTGACTTTGAGTTATGCTAATAAATACAATTTAGATGACAACTTTCAACGGAGGTACGCTTGAATGAGTTAATTAGATTACTTCAATTCATCCAGGTATGGAACATTCAAGACATTTCCGTATGAAACCATGTTAAGTTTCCCTCCTTTCGGCAATGCCTATTAGAAAATAAATTAAAAATTAATAAAATAATAAACATATCACAATTATCTCCTGGAAATTTTCCGACTCCAGGAACTTTTAATTATTAGTTATTTCAAGACTTTTTTCAACTAGAATAGTTATTTTGTACCTTATTCATATCAGCAACAGTGACTGTATCGATGAACTTCAACATGTCAGGCAGGGAAATCACCTTGTTGTTTACAAGGCTCTGAAGGCCAAGATCCTCTAATTGTCCTTCTTCCGTTTCTAAATGACAGGCCAAATCTCCCTTCATTTGATTCCTTGCTCGCTTAGCATCTTCCTCGCTGAATGTCGTTCCACAAAGAATTTCAGCAGATTTCTTTGTCACCTGAAATTATTCATTTAAATTAGCAATGAACTTTGTAAACTCGAATTAAATGACCTTTTCAACGCAACAAGGAGTGGCGGCAATGACAACACCTAAAAGTCCAGCATCTGAGTAGTTAGAACTGAAGGCACTAACAGATGAATTTTGCTCCATGTCTTTGTTGGCCGCAGACAATTTTCCTCCAGGGTTGAGTCCTCGTTTGGTCCTTGGCCCAGTGCCAAGAGCCCTTTGAATGAGACTGCAAGCAACTAATCCTTTCGCATCCGTCAACCTTAAATATAAAAATGCTTTATACCTGTGTAAGTGTTACTAAATTAAACGATTTTAAATTACATACACTTAATACTATTATTGAGATAGTGTTTAAGTCCAAATAAATATTTATTGTAAAATCAATTACTTGGCTCCTTCGAGAGATAAAGCAACAAAAGCCAGATCGCCTCCTTTATTCTTCCTGATTTCATTTCCACCGTAATATTTTGTTGCTTGAATTTTTCCTCCTCCGCCTTTGATGTTAAGACGTTGGGCAAAGTCAACAACTTGTTCGTGTGGAACTCCAACTCCGACGACACTACATTCGCTGAAGGTTTCTCTGACAAAATCATCGAGCTGGAATATCATTGAAAATTTTAAATGATTTACTTGAGAAGATTAAAATTTTAAAACTAAACAATAAATTTACTTTTATATTTTATGAATAATTACCATTTCAGTAGAATGAGCTCCAACCATGTATTTTGGGCTGTAAAGCGAATTTCCTAATCCTCGTCTGAACGATGCTTGATGAATCAATTCAATGATTCGTACTTCAGGTGTCCTCGTCATCAAATCCAATTTCATCCTTGGCAAATGATCACTGAGCTCCCAAGGCTTAAAAACTTGATTCGTAACAACGTCTTGAAGAAACTTTTCGCATTTTTGGCTAAAAGTCCAAATACATATTATTTTAATCTTAATATTTAATACAATTTAAACATTTAAAAGAATATTTAAAAGTAATTTGGTTATTTACATCTTATTCCGTGTAGTTTCGAGAGAATAAGCAATGTGCTCTCGCCCACCGGTGCAGTGAAGGTTTCCTCCATTGGCTTCAATTGACCTGGTTAGGCCAAAGTGTGAAGAACCAGAAGTTCCCAATCCAGCATATACCCTCAAGGCATGTGCAACTCCCAGATTAGAATCATTCTCATGTCGAGATCCAGCCCTGAAATCAAAGATTTTAACAATGATACAAATCTTATTTAATTTACAAATACAATATTTTACAATTTTAAATTATTATATTACTTCAAATAGATCGCAATTTTTGAAAGCGGCTTGTTAGTTTCAATGGAAGAAACTGTAACGTTGTGGAGTTTAGTAGTTTTAATTTCTTCTTTGGGCAGAAGATTGAAATTCGCTACGTCTCCATCCGATTGCTTCGATTTTGCCGCAGCTGCAGCAAAACCCCTCACATTTTTAATCTAAAATAAAATTAACAACCAAGTTAGATAATTAACCAATATTTCAATTTTCATTATACACAAAGAGTTTTTAAAATCTAATTCCTCATTACCGAGAGATTCCGAAGATACGGAGTAATGTTGGGTTGCAAAGCCATTAGTGAATTAAACCTAAATGTACAAACTAAGGTCCCAAAAACTCACAGAATTTAATTAAAAAGTTGAAATTTAAGGATCTCGAATAGATGAAAGTCGGCTCTGTGCAAATCTGCTGATCCAAAGAGTTTGCGCTTACATTATCCACATAAGACACCCAAAAAGAGAAAAGCCAAGTTGTTTCGCATCTAGATGGCAAACAAGCGACTATTTGTCGGCTCAGAACTACATTGACTATTTACAACAAGCGGGTCCTATGAAATTCTCACATGTTTTGCAGTTTAGTTTGAGCCGCATTGTTTGCGTTTTGCATGCGTACATTTGCAGTTGCAATAGACAAGAGCAGCGATCAGCGATTGGAGTTTAATTGAAGCGTGCTTAGTGCAATGACCGTAATGGAGTCTGATCCAGTCAAACTCCTGAAGAAAAAAGGTTCGAAGTCTTTGAAGATTAAGAAGAACAAGAAAGAGATTCCGTCAACTCCCCATGTTCAACTGAAAAAACCTTTAAAAGACAAAATCCCAAAAGAAGGTTTGAAGTCTTCGAAGGTTAAGAAGAACAAGGAAGAGATTCCGGCAACTCCAAAAGTTCAACCGGAAAAGCCTTCAAAAGTTAAACTCGCTAAAAATGACGGTTCGAAGTCCTCGAAGGTTAGCAAGAAGAACAAGGAAGAGACCACGGCAACTCCAAAAGTTATATTATGGAAAAAGCCCTTAAAAGTTAAACTCCCTTATAAGAAGACAGTCAGTTCGGAGGTTGGCAAGAAGAAGAAGAAAAATAAAAATGCTTTAGACTCTCCACATGTGAAGGGGACAAGCTATCCTAAGGTCAAAATACCCAAAAAGAAGAAGAGGGGCGAGGGACAGGTTCAGGTCATCAATCCGAATTTGACTGAGGAAGAGAGGAAGGAGCGACGAGAAAAACGAAAGGCATTTAAAAAGGCCAAACAGAAGGAGAAATACAATCAGTTGGGTAAAAAAGAAATGAAGAAATTGATGGAGATGGTCGAAGAAGAAAGGATTTTCATCGGGAAAGTCTTGGCTTATGAAATTATGCTAGAGGAAAAGAGGGACAGAGCAATAGCCTTTGCCAAATTGAATGGAGAGGACGCCAAATTCATCCTCAGCGACAATGAAGAGGATGATGAGGAATTCAACGAGGATGAGATCCCAATCGAGAAAAAATCAAAAGCTGAAGTTAAAGCGAAAAAGAAAGAATCCCTCTTCCCAGATTCAGACTCTAAATTTGATCCCGTTCGTCATTCAAAACTTCAATCCTTGTTGAAATCAAAAATGGAAGCAATGAGTAAGTACAAAATATATAGTAAAATTTACTAAAAATAAGCAAATATGTAATAAATCAATTAAGATTAAACCAATATCCAAAAAGTACAAAGTGGAATAATTAGGATGGAATATTAATTAATAATAATTGAACAAGTAATTGAACATTAACAGAGCTTGTAAATGAACAGTAACAAAACTAGTAATTGAACGATACAATCTAAAAGAAACAATTTTTCTAATTTAGAAACGCAAAACCAAGAAGAGACGATAAAGAAGAAAATCAAAGATGAAGAGAAAAAGTCAGCTAAACGTCTGAGATGGGAGAAGCACGAAGAAGGGCTGAAGAGTGAAGCTAAGGAAGAAGAGGTCGAGCCCGAACCCGTCATCCCACCTAAACCTAAAATTGTCAAGACGAACGGAGAATTCGTTTATTCCCATCTCGCCTCCTCCAATGACGGGCAGAAGTGGAAGGAGAGAAAGGAGAAGTGGAAGGGCAAACTCACCCCGACAGATCTTCTCAAAAACGTCGAAAAAAATGCCAAGAAACTCGAGAAGTTGGAAAAAGAGGGAAATGTGACTCAAGCTGCAGCCATTGTAAGTGAGCAGAAATGGTCAGCAGCTCTCAAGAGAGCAGGAGGAGAAAAAGTCAAAGATGACCCCATATTGCTCAAGAAGACAATTAAGAAACAAGATAAAATCCTCAAGGTACGTACGTATATAGAGCAAAATAGCTTGAACATAAATGCTATCGCATTTCCTTTCATATATTACTTACTCAATGCCATGAATCGTGAAATGAAAGTGAAATTGTCGAGTGGCGCTTAAAGGCAGACACACATACATTGGAGGCGGCCGATAAGTAGATGCTTCGTGGCTAAAAAGTAACTTGATCGCATATAGAAAATCGATCTTCTCCACACATAAATCCTTATGTTTAATCAATATTTATAGCAGTAACCGGATGTTATAATGAACTATGTCGAACGGTAAATAATATTTGAAGCTTGTCTTGACAGATCTAGTCTTTTCACATTTCCCCTCGTATCTTTTCGCAACAGGGACGTGACTGGCAAAACCAACATCTGGAAATGACATAAAGCTAGTAGTAGGATATTGATTCATTTTTTGACTTTTCCTTCAAAACAATTTAAATTTGTTCAGCCTAACCAGCTTATATTTTTTTCCTTCTACTCAAAACTAATTCATGCAAAATGAGATACACATATTTTCATTCCTTATGCACCAATTCACATAATTATTAGATATACCAAATTATACCTACTTATTTAGTTCTTTTTTGAAGCTCATTGGTCGTATCATTGCATTGAAATTATTTATATAACATTCTTTACGAGTTAGTTGTTTTTGAGTTAAGAATTTGATTGATATAACTTTATTCATTTCTCTAGAACAAAAAGAAAAAATGGGCAGAGCGGATTGAGAGAGTTGAGAAGCAGCAAGAAGTCCGTTTAAAGAAACGCGTTGCGAATATCCAATCTCGAAAGGATGAGAGAAAAAAGAAAAATAGGAAAGTTCTCCGAGCAAGAGGCCGAATTGAATGAGTTTATTTATTTTATAATATAAAGATGAATTTTATTAATTGTTGTTCTTCAAATCTGACTAAACTAATAAAACTCTTTTTGTTAACATAAATGAATATAATTTCGAAATGCAACAATCACTGTTCATACTTATTAGTAAATTAGCATGAAATTCAATCAGAAACAAGTAGTGGCATAAATCTCATTATTCGCTCATCGTTTAAAAATTAAAAATTAATGACTGAATGTTAATTAAAATAATAAATTCTCTTAAAATTGTAATGAATAAATAGTATTTAGTCTAATATTAATATAAACATAATTTCATATTTATATAAGGTTATATTTCAAACTTTCACAACTCACAAGTTTGTAACCTGCATGTCTCTGCCATAGTATAGAGAAGAGTTCAAATAGATTTTGAAATTTCTCTTCTCTCTCCCTTGCTTGTCGTGATAGAATGACATATTGGCAAAAGATGAGTATCACATAATAGTTTTTTTTTCTTAAACCAAGCCTGCTTCTCTTTCTCCGATATGGAAGCAAAAATGAAAGAAAAGCGCAAAAAGGATTTAAGAGAAAGCAAGAGGAGGAGTTTCCCTTTACGCTAAAATACCTCCAACAAGATCCAATTTCATCTCGAATTTTTTTCCTGTCATCTTTAAATTATAGCTTACTAACCATGATTGTAGCTCGAGAATCCTCATATCTCAACAAAACTCTCCCATTGCTAGTGTTTTTATAACCGAAGTTTAATGAAACATTCTTTGGTTTGCCAGGGGTAGTCGACGGTCGTATGTAACATAACAATAAGTTTTCAGCCCAACCCTAGTAAAAAAAATCATATATTCACAACTTCACAAGGGAGGTATAAAAAGAAAAAAGTGAAAAATTGATTTAATAACGAAATTAAAAAGGAAACTAGGATTATTTTAAATATACATAAATATTACACATAAATATTATTCTGATAAAAAACACGATCATTTATAAAACAATGTAAAATGTTTATAAAATTAGTCAGAATAGAGCAATCAATTAAAAATCACAAAATATATTATTAATTAGTCCAGATATAATTATTATGCTATACCATACCTATTACACACCCTTTATACATAATAAAAACATTACAATAGTAATATCGATGAGAAATATAGTAAAATAAAATGAACGATATACTTTTACGATTATAAAAATGAAGGCAAAAAGTAAATAATTGGAACGATGGGGTTCTTTAGGGCATGAAAAGAATTTTTCAAACATGTAAAAGATTTCGAGTCTGACAGAGTAGGCGAGGAGTAAAAGAGAGCAAATACAACGGAGTGGAAATATTACTAAAATATGAACAGGATGTGTGTTTGAGTGGAAGCTTTTAGTGGCATCAAATCTTTTTCGCATTCGACATGAATTTCAGCTTCACGATTTTTTCCTCTACGTATTTACACTTTCTCTTTCTTTCACTTCATTCTTCTTCATCACTATGTTGGGTTGCTTGAGGCTAAAATTCCGAATTTTCCTACTTTCCTTGTATAGTTGATCATTCAAACATTCTTTATTTTTTCTTTTCACTCACAATCAGTTAGTTTTTGTTCAACAGTGAAGAAAAATAATTGCTCATTTTGAAAATCATTTTTTGTATTGTTTTTGTTCTTGTGTTGATAAATATTATTGTGTCAATTCTATTTTCAACATGACTTATGAGAACATTGGACTTTTTTTTTACTCATAACGTATTACAAATACAAAGTTTGTTTTTTGTTGGTTTTGGCAATCATGTGCTGCTTTTTTGCTCAACTTATGATTTTGTTGATTGCTATTTTGTACACATCATATACAAACATGCTAAGCATCCCTAAAGAGTAACTCTTATTTGCCAATTTTTTTGTTGATATAAACATTAACATTTTTAAGATGCATAATTTTTTCACACAAACTTAACTAAATATCAAAATGAATCTAATATTCTTTCAATTGAATTGTTGATCCTGTAAAATAAATTTAAAGTGTATCTTATTCAATATTCAACAATATCTCACGGTTATGCGGCTTTATCATATAAACAATTATGGGTAAATTATGTGACGAAACTTTATAATATTTAAAATATTTATCATAACATTCCCATTTAACGTTAATTTTATAAGTGCATGATTTGAACAGCACAAATATTTGTGATAATATTCATATGAATCTTGTTTCTCCGTCTTTTCAAAATGCCTAAATAGTATAAAATAAGATTTATGATGCAATGGAGGTTTACATTTTGATATTCCCGGTAAAATTTTAATACGCAGATCCCAAAAGAATGTACGAAATTACAATGAAGGCTCATTTATATGCAATTTTATAAAACTCTATTCATATGAATAGAAATAAATTAAGGATATTCTCGATTGTCCACATGAGAATTCATTGAGTGAATGTGCCGAGACTTTTGTCATATAAGCACATTTAGCTCCGTTATTGCTTAGCTCAAGTGAGCAATTTGGTTGGTAAAAAAATAAAAGAAGGGATTCATGGTTTTTTGGTCCATCCTCTAGAAATTAGGAAGTAGCAGAGGCGAGGATATTAGGTGGAGCTTTTGTGTCTCATTCCAACGAGGTTAATGTTTTTCTATATTATTGGTTGGACTGAATTCCTTGAGATTTATTGGAATCACTTGGCCCCTCTGACTTTTCTGGATCTTCGCTCTTCAGATTTCATTCGAGTCTCCCATCAAGGTTTCTCCTAGTTAATAAGGGCTATTACGACCCTAGTTCCTCCAACTCGAACTCCATTTATCCCTCGGCTCTCGTAAAAATGGTTCGTTACTCCAAAGTCAGCCCTCTCTGAGCTCCGATTGAGGGAATTCAGGGAATAGGAGACAGCTACTCAAACTTCATGTTCCAAGTCTTCCAAGAGCCGGAGGACCAAAACTCACAAGGCTCCTTGAGCCTCTAAATTGAATTTCCTTTTTCCCACCCGCGATTTCAATTAGATAAATGGAGCCTGGAGTGAGGCCAGAAACGAACTTCATTGGCTTTAACCGAGAGACAAATATATATGGCCGTTTATGTGACCTAATGACAGGGAACAAATATAGGAGGGATCCTGTCAAGAGACCCAACTAACTCACTTCGTGTTAAAACTTTAATATGAATTCCTCAAGTCAAAATTCTAGGCGAGTCGTAATTTAAGCAATAAATTAAAATGAGTCAAAATAGGCCCATTACCATTACTTACTTAACTAAATAACACCTCAATTCATCTTTCTTCCCTTTCATATATTATAAATGGAATGGGCGAATTGATAATTACAGCGAGTGTATACAAGAAAAATTGCTGTGCATGGTCAATTGCATATACATAGTGTAAGTACCTATGCTTTGTCCAATATGAATTAAAATTATTATTTGCAATGTTTTTATTCATTTAAGATCCAATATTTAATTTATGTTTACATTTTGATTAGTATATTTAACTAATTATGATATTTTCCAATCATTGGTATATGATTTCCAAGAACTTAATTTTATATATAAATATAAACAAAGGAATAAGATTTTTTATATTTTTGGTTTTCCTATAACCAAAATTAAACCTAAAACTTTAATGAACTAATAACAATATGTTATATAATTATGTCTGTTTTTTTTATTTCTGCTTCACTTTTATATAGAAGATTTTTGTTATTAACTAAAGTTTTATATTAAAATTGCTTAAAAAACTGAGCTTTCAAACTTTAATTGTAATGATATTTATATCTGCCTATATTTTATTATAATTAATTAATTTAAGTTATAATTAATACACATTTTAATGAAATTATGTAAGTATAAGACTTGATGATAAAACGATATTGAATTAAACAGAGAAAATGAATTAATTGGCAATATGATAAAGTATACATAAGGTTAAAACTGAAAACTCATTAATGTAGAAAGGCAGCATGGAAGGAACGTCCCTTGAGGATTCCTTTGTTTGAACGAGTTCGAGATTGAAAACTTCTGAGGATTATAATTAGGTTTGCTTGATTGTAAAAGTCTATTGGAACAATGTGCTTTTAAAAGTATTTTTGATTTGATTAATTGAGATTCAAATAGAACACGGATTTCCCTAAATAATGATGCAGTTGAAACGCGTCTCCTCCTTGCAACCTGATGTGTCTTGGTGGAGTTTGAAGCCTTATAGGCCACAAACTCCATGTGTTAGCTGTCAGGCGTCACTAATTCCACTGTTGTTGTCAGCTCCACATCAATATTTGTACACCTACGACCTAAAAACACATTTGACAAATCCTTTTTTCAACAAACGAAACCCGAACGGATATTTTATTTTATGCTCAACTCAAAAATTTTAATAAATGATTAAAATATTATATGAAAATTTATTTTATTGGGTAATTTTAGGGTTAAAAATAGAAAGGCTTTAAAAAAAGTTAAACCTCTTGGAGGGCTAATGTGATTAACGAGCTAAAATGTAATTAATAAAAGAGAAAAAGCTATAAATTGAAAAATCTTGTCGTTGTAAAACTTTACACATTGTTAATCATGTTAAGTGGACCATACATCATGTGTCACTCTATCTTTTTAATTAATCGTTTTTAAACTATTTGAATATACAAAATATTTGGGAAAAAGTCAAAATTTTGGCCATATTTAACAAGTGTATTTTTTAATCATTTTTCAAGTCAAATATGGCTTTTGTAAACATTTGCCCTAATTAAAAGATTGAATGTTTGTTTATCAGCTCTAATAATGTGAGATTCCTTATAGGTAATAATAAACTGCTCACAAGCAATCATTGACAAAAGTATTAAAATCAACAACACAACAAATTCTAATTAAAAACAAATAAATACCTAATTATAAGAATTTCATAGCGGTCAAAGTGCTAAATAGTGTTTGTGTGTGAGGATAAAGAGGAAATAAATTATTTATTTGCCAACTCACCACTGCTGTGCGGCGGACTGAATCTTGCCATCGAGGCACAGCTTTGTTCTGAAAATGGGATATCTCTGTAATAATAAAAACGAATCAATAATTGAGAGAAAAATTTTCTTCTCTTATACATCCTTATTAAGCATAGTTTGTATTCAGCTTCACTACTCAACTATTTTTTAAACCAATAAATTTCAATCGCGCTTTTCTTGTCATTTATACCATTTTTGCCTTTTTGTTCAAAATTTTTGCATTACTCTCAACAATATATAAATTCTCAGGCTCATGTGTGTTCAAAAATATTAGATATTTAAGATAAATCATACTACATAACAATAAAAAAGACAATAAGGTTCCTTTATTGAGCAAATTAAGATTTTATGTTTATTTATTTGAGTTTGCGCCGGGAAGTATGCTGGAGTTTTTGCTTATTGTATATATAAAGTTGGATAAAATATTTATTGGTCATAGAGTCGAGGTTTGATGAGCTATTGTATAGTTTACATAATATATATGAACGACCAACATTGTCAGAATAAATAAAAGTACTAATAAAGTTTCTCAAATTTCAAATCTGGGAAAGTTATTTGAGTTAAATATATTACATTTTGTGCCATATGTTGACGAATGAATGAGAGCATGTCCAAATACTTAAGCCCATTAAGTTGGGACCGGGATTAACCATTTTTTGTACTTGTATTAACATGGGCACGGGGATAGAAAACTCAAAATTAGCTATTGCATAACGTGGTTAAGGAATAACGTAACCCGTAATTAAAAAACCAACATGGGAACGGGATAAGAAAACCCATAATAAAAATTTTTGTTGTGGTGGATGAGGGGAAAGAAAAACCAAATTTGAAAATTTCTCTAACGTGGGAAATGGGAACCTCAGTCCCGTGAATTTATATATTCATCATCTTCAATTAAAAATGAATTTAGATAGTCAAACTTTATTTATTTGTTAAAATATTATTATTGAGATATTATTAACTGAATTTCAATACTATTTAAGTGTTTTTAGGTCAATTCGGGTTTGGTGATTACGAATCTAAAATAAGATAGTGGTGTTCTTATAAAATTACAGAGTTATGGACATTTAAAGTTAAATAGTCTAAGAATAAGAATACATATCCATAGATAAGTTCACTTTTTTCCTCAAACCATCCCAATTTTCCAATAATGGTCTACAATTTTATTTTTAATTTTTCGACATATTTTTTTTACTTAATTTTACTTAATTGAAAATAATTGGTATAAGTGTCCATCTATGTCATGGAATAAGAATTTTGGTCAATTCAACTATGCTGATCCTAAATCTGTAGTCGCCTTTTGTCGGCAACTTAAATTTCAAGAGTTAATCAACGTTAATGATTTAATTACAATTAACAAAATAATATATAAATTTGTGGCTATAGAAATTTTAAATTTCACGCACGAAAACTCAACAAGCTAATTATCTTTTTGCTTGTTTTCCCGCTTGTTTCGTTTCCTCATTTGCTCGTTTTCACTTTTATACAATTTTCTATTTAGGTCGAAGATCACCTGTTTTCTTTTAAAATAGTTATTATTGCGTTGTTTCAAATGGAGGCCAAACGTGTCAATGTAAAGGTGAGTTTTAAATTTTAAATCTTATTTTTATGCCTATATTAGATTATTAATTGGAAATTAATCAATTAGGATATCATTGATTGGCACTCTCGAGAGACAATTGTCCAAGAACTTCAACAGAGGGAAATGCTTTCTAAATCCGGAGAGATTAAATGCGACAAACATGGTTGTAACGGTTTTCTAACTTTACGAAAAGACGGTTCCTAAGGAGATTCACACCTATTTTTTGTAATGGATTTGTTGCAATTGCTAAACAGAAAAGGATCAAATGCAAGTTTTCGTAAGAATTTCGATATATTTCACTATTTATTATTCAATTATATTGTACTTTTATAAAAATACATTTTAATTTATTATAGGCGGAGTTTACGCCACAATTTTTTTACTTATTCACATTTCTACTTTGGCAGATTATGATCTTTAGAAAGGTCGTGTTCGATGCTTTGATTAGGAATGGAAAAAAGTTTGGAGGTTCTGTAAAAATGTGAGAATATTTATTTATTTCTATAATTTTTATTCTATTTATTTCAATTAGGTTATGTATTTTTACATTAATAATTAAATTTTTTATAGCGCTGAGATTGACGAGAGCAAGTTTGGGAAGCGAAAATATCGTAACCATTCTGTAGATAAATCTTAGGTTTTTGGAGGTTATGAGAGATATTGGACGAATATTCATGGTTCCTGTCAAAGATCGTTCTGCTTCAACCCTGATAGCTTTAATTGAAGAATGGATCTTACCAGGAACGACAATTTACTCGGATTGCTGGAAGGGTTAAAGGATCTCCAAAACCACCCCGATTTCATTAATTTGCAAGTCAACCACAGTCTTCATTTCAAAGATCCTATCAGCGACGTGCACACACATGCAATCGAATCTTCTTGGAGACGTGCTAAAAAAAGTATTCCTATGGCTAACAGAAGAAAACATTTTTGGTGGGATATCTAGCTAGATATATCTTTCTTAAACGAGCTTATTCAATGTAAATTGATCCTTTTGAACTATTTGATCAATATGCTGCTTTTCTCTACTTCTAATACTTTGCTAGATAATGCTTAATGTCATAAATTATGTCATAAACATAATTGTATTTTTTCTAATAACTTTTTTCCTTAAGGAACCGACAAAAGGAGACTTCATATTCAGAATCAGCATAGTTTAATTGACTAAACAAACCTCTTATTTAGTTAAAATAAATTATCGCCAGAGATAGAAACTTTTTCCACATAATTGAAAACAATTATCTCTGGTTAGATTATGGCTTGACCTCTAGCGTCAAAGGTCATGTCAAGATTTAAACTCTGATCCAAACTAAAATTTAGTCAAATTGACTGTTTTTTTGCTTCATTTATATTTTATATTGGACTAGTTTAGGTATGTTAATAGATCACTTCAAGCTTTGAACTATGAATTTGAGGGGAGGTCAAAGGAAAGTTGGAGCCGGCTTCATGAATTCACCATGCATTCACAAGCTTAAACTATTTCAAAATTGTCCATTACTCATCGTCAGTCAAATGAGATCGCAGAAAACTAATTTTAGAATCGTAATCAGTATCATCGAATTGAACTAAAAACAATTAGCTCGCAATGAAATTCAGTTGAAGTTATATTCTTATATATAATTATTCCCATTAATTCATCATGATTGAATAATTCAACTTAATATAATTTTTTTTAAAACTCACTTAATATTTAAATAATGAATAGAAAATTAAAATTGATGATCATTTAATTCGCAATATTATCTTTACATTTCTTACTTTTATTTATTTTGAATAAATTTATTAATCCTTTTACTTAGAATTTCTTAAAGATTGAGTTCCAAGATTGACAATTTGCAATTCGCGTCAGAATTCCACCGCAACGAAATATTTAATTAAATTCACTCCATTTTATTCAGCTTAATTATCACAATACAAAACAACTTAATGGTAACAAATGTTAAAAATAAAATGAACTTCTGCCACTCATAATTCCTCATGAGGAATGATAAAAAGGGTCTGGTTGAAATATGGGTATTGGATCCTTTTTTATGATTTCTTGTAAAGTAATTTGAAGCAGATGGTGAGATTATCCTGTCTATCGCGTGCTCATCAGAGGATTGGGACTCGCGATGAATTGATCGTAATGGCCTATCTCTTCTCCCATTTCTGTCTAACATCATTTGGAGGCGGATGAAGAGACAGATGCCGCAAATTGGGTAGGTGCCCGGTTCTCTTTACACAGCTCCGAATTGAGCGAAGGAAGGAAGGAGGAGAATTGAGTGGGGATTTATAACTTTTTCAATAGAGAAAGACGCGGAATTTCAGGAAGCTCATTCTTATGAATCCCAATGAATATTTCTCTTTAGTGATGGGGCGTCTAAAGCCCTGCTTTCCCACACGCCACCGCCCAGGACTGAAAAGGGAAATCTCTTTTTTTCCTCCTCATTCCACCCAAGTCGAGGAGAGAAATGGAAAAGAAAACTATTCACTTTCTGTGTATTTACACACACTCCTCGTCGATGAATAATTGAGCATACGGGTAATCCCCACATTGAGAGAAAATTATACTTGGCGAGGCGAAAACTCGTTTAAATTTTATCTATGTCCTAAGTAGTTGTAAAACATCTCATGTTCCATCATCTCAATGAAATATAACGGGCCAATAAAATAGCATTACAAGTTCTCGCACTGAATGTATGTATGGAAGGCGAGGCTTTTAGATCTTTTTGCTCGTGATGATGCAAGTCCCTTCAACGATTTTAAATAAACAAAGAGCGACCCGCGTGCCAAATGCGAGGATTTCACATATTTAGAAGGGATTCTCTCTCGCCGCAACCCGATGTCTCTCTTTTGAGATTAAAAATAAAAAAATAGGTTTATGGGTCATCAAGTAGTCTATTCATGGTGACAAGGGCGGATTTGAGTCAGAGCCCCGACAATTCAAGTTCGTCCTCGTAAGGGAAAAAAGGGGAAATTGTGTAGAAAAATACAATGGAATCGGAAGGAGAAGGGGAATAAGAAGAATAGGAAGAAAATTCCTCACAGAAAAAACTTTAGGGAAAAAACGAAAGAGAAATGTGCGCGAAATCCCAATAGCCAAAGAAGCATTATATATATATATAGAAGGAGATGGTAAATCCCACTAGTACGGGAAAGTGAAGAGCTACTTTTATTTTATTAGTTTCTCCAAGTTCAACTCTCATCTTCACTTTTATGCTTCAATGCACATTTTCACCTCTTCAAGGGACATAAATGGAAATTGGGCTCTTATAGGGCAAGCCATTATTGTAGTGTGCCATTCTTTTTCCTCCCCTTTCTTTTGACTTATTTCAATATGAAAATATTCCTGGAGAAATGCTCTATGAATATTAAATGCCATTTAGCTTAAAGTCACTATATATTTATACCATTTAACAATTTATATACATTATACCAAAACGGTATATACAATTTTAAAAGCGGAAGGAGGAAATTGTATGCTTTAATTTATTATTTAACTTTTGAAAGCTAATTAGATTTCTTCCGCGTTCTCAAAAGAATTTAATATGATTATTAGCTCTGTAAATCTTTATTCTCTGCTTAATTGGAGCACTTTGCCCTACAATCATTCCTAAATATTCCGTGATTTCCCTTTAGGAATTTTTCCCAACCTCAAGAATAAATACATAATGGAAATCATTAATAAAATTAACCGAAGTCTTCCTATCTTAATGCATTATTCTACCACATTTGCATTATTAAGAAAGTTTTTGGAATTGACAATATTAGCTCATAAATGCGTAATATTATGTAATTTCCCACTTAATACCATAAATTATATTTTATTTACTTTTTATTTTCTTTTACAATATATGAGCATTTAATCAGATATGTTTAATGGTAAAGAGATTTATTATATAGGAAAAATAGGAATCTAATGCTTATACTTACATTTAAGGACTCTTTACTCCATTTTGTACACTTACATAACGATAGAATATAGGGTAGAGAGTCTTAAGATCGGACTATTATAGACGTTTTATCTTGTGTAATTACGGCGTGAATCTAATGGTATTTGCAGTGAGAGAATTCGGAGCAACACAAAAGTGAACTTTAGCTCGTTTGCGGCCAATTTGATTAAATGGAAAGCTTTTGGAGACCCAAGTGCCATAGACAGAAGCTATAAACCTGATTGAGTAGAACCTGAGTGGCCTTTAAATGAAATTGACGTCCATGAAAGCATTTCTCGTTAGTTAAGAGTGTCTTCAATTAAATTTAACAGAAGTAATATAATTACATATGTTATTAATATTAGTTATATTTACTATAAGCTCGAGTAATCCTCTCAAAGCTGAACAACAACAAAACTAAACCCCCTAACCCCCAAAGATTAATGTTTTGTATTATTTGATGCCATTATAAATAATTTAATGAAAAGTTATTACGAAATAAGTAATGAAACACTTCATTAGATCCATATGTTGGGCTTTTGAATTTTTATTATGCAAAGAAAAACTTTACGAGTATTTATATATTTATAGACAAAAAGTCTAAGATTTCAAAATGTCCTTTTCAGATGTACTTAATATTGGTAGTTAGTAGATTATGGATGGTATTGCGCGTTCTGTAATCTGTAACTCTTTCTTTTAAGACTCAGATTTTCTCATTTTGAAAGCTTTCTATTTAATCATAATATTCTCTGTAGTGAAACTAATGGTCTCGTTTTGAATTCCAATTTACGACCTAAGAAATTAGAGGAATCTCGGATAATGACTTTTGCTTCTTCCATCTCATTCTCAGATTATATACTATAGATATTATACTCATTTCCCTAAAGATTAATTAAAAGAGTGAAAACTCGTTCCTTTGCTCCCTTATTTATTTATTACTCTGCAAAAGCAAGCGCTTAAATCTGAAACTCAAAAACTCCATACTTAATATTACATTAAATAAACTGTCCTCTTTTCATGTATGCTTGGAAAATGTTGTATTAAATGTGTTTTTGTTTGTTTCTACTAATTTACAAGTGATGCTGGTTAATTCATATAAAATTAATGGAATAAGTATAAAATCATTGTGTTTGTACAACATTTAAATTAGTTTCATAAAATAAGAAAATCACCTTTTGGCCAGCCGAGCTTTCTGACGTGCATTAGCAGCTCTTCTTCTCAAACAGCAAATTACGATGAAAGCCACAATGGGAAAAACAAATATGCTCGAGACAATTGGGATGATAACGACTTCCGGATTGACTGAAATAGAATGAATATTCAATGAATCATTATAAAGTAAAATCACTGTTGTTTGTGTTTGCATTCAAAATTATAACTTCTAATATTAAACATGAAAGAACTTTAAACATAAAAACGGAAATTATATATAATTCTTATTATACGTAATTATTTACAATTCCTTAGATTATTTTGTATAGTATGAATTTCTTAATACGAAAAAATACGATTCATTAGGATTATAACTTTGAAACTCGCATTTGGTAGTTTGGTGTCATGCTGTCTAGCAGTAACTTTGAATTAATCAAGACATCATGACACCATGAGAGAAACTAGAGAAGATACGATTTCTCTTGATCTTGCTATTAAATCCATTAGTTTCTTTCCTCGACATGGGGCATGAGTCGCATGAGGTTTCATGGCTCTCTCCCATCTCTCCCATATGTATTCCTTAGTTTTCTATTTCAAGGAATTTAAGTACGGAAGAGAATAAAAGGATGAGAAGCTCGACATGAAATCTCGTGGTCACGAGAATTTCCCAACCTTTCTCTAAGTCTTCTTTCTCCTTTCTCAAAGTTTTCCTGGAGATGTAAAGGTATGAGTGAAACGGTCTTACTCAAACTTCTTTCTTCCCTGGATTTGAATGATCCTTGATGGTATTTTGAAAAGAGCATGGACTTACTTGAGAGATTCAATGCCTTCAACCTTCATTTCTTCTCAAACTCATGAGAATATATTAAAGCTCATTGCTTTTAATATATCATATCCAATTGGTGGGATCAAGAGTGATAAAGCCATATGTTAAGGAAGATGTGAAAAGTTGAGAACTTGAACTCATACTTAAAATTCACTTTGATTTATTTACTACAAACTTCTTAAACTTTCATTCCTTTGAAATGGAATCCCAATTCCCCAAAGAGAATCCGATCTGATCCTTCGTTATCTTGAAGCATCTCAGAATGCCTTCCACTTTCCTGAATATTCAATATTTGTTTGCGGTTCAATTTCAATTTCATATTTTAACACAGTAAAAAATGTTACATCTTTACCATTAAAAACCCTTATAAGTCAATATATTTTTAACTATAAGTAATATCTATAATTTATTTTAAAGTATGAATATAGGGATACTTTATTATCCACAACGAACTATATAATTATTTATTGTAGTTAGTGTAAATTTAAATAATGAAGTGTTAATAGCTTTCTAATAATTACTCAATACTTAATCATTTTTAAATTCTTATTATAAGATGCCTTTATTATGTTAATGTTAAAAGTTTATTGGTTAGAGATCCTATAATTGTCCAAAATATGAAGCATATCATATAATCAACTGATATTATTATAGTTATTTCCATTCTGAATAATAAACTTTTTTTTTTAAAATGGAGACATTTTTGCTTTCAGAACAATAAATCATCGTACTATATTTGTGATTATTCTTGTGAGAGTTGACTCTAAATGAGTTTATGAAACTTGTAGTTTTCGAGATTTATATTACATGGTTTATAAAATAAATATAGTATGCAAAATAGTATGAAGCCATAAATTTTCGATTTAAAGTTTTTCTTTGCAAAATGTATTTCTCTTCCAATTTCCAACTATATTTATAGAAAGCTTCTAAATACTTAAAAACATGGAGAGTAAGTTATGCATTACTTTATAAAGCTCATGAGTATGAGTTAAGAATAATAATACTAACCACATTAAATTCACCCAGACTAAAAACTCTTGGCATTTTGCGGTTTTTTCTCCGTTGGTCCCTTATGATTTCCCGATATTTATTATTCTTATTCTTGTATCAATGAAGTGGTTCTCTGAAGTTAGTTTAATAGAGTGTACGTGCAAGAAGATCTTATCATGTCTCATCCGTTATCAAAAATCTTCAAATACATAGTGTATATGCAGTGTTATCAGATTATTCTAAATTATTGCTTTAAACACTTTAAAGTTAATTTTATTAACAAAGTTAAGGTTTTAAGGTTTTTGATTATCAATAAATGCACAATGATTCCTTATTTTTAATCAACAATATGTTGGTAATATAATTCTGCATTTATAAATCCTTCAAAAAAATAAATCTAGTACAGTACCTAGTTGAAAATGCTGGCATATTCATGCAAAAGTAAAATAAGAAAATTCAATTAAACAACCCTTAAACAGCCCTTATAAACTAGTAAATTCAAAATAAATTGCTTGGTCATAATCATACTTCAAAATACCGAAAAATATGAGTGCACTATTTATGAATACAAAATCCCATTGTCCATTATTCCTTTTCAATGAAGAGTTTTCACTGATTTATAAATAAATTTTCAAACATGCTTGAATTCGTTTAAAATGTACTAATATAATATTAATAAAATTATTTATCGATCAATTACGATCATTCTATAATTTATTAAATAATAACAAATAATAAATACATTCAGCCATGTTTTAACTCATTTACCAATTAATCAATGTCTTTGAGTTCATTTTTGTTTGAACACTTCATCATTCTTAAAATAAGAGTGAATATCAATATCATCTCAATTTGCATATTTTGATACATTTGCAATAAAGCATAAATAGATTGGTCTATTTATAATGTAAGCTTATTTGATGAGTTCTAAAATTATTTGAGATATTACGAATGGTTCGACATAAATGAGGAGACAATTCACTATATAATTAATACATGAATATCTAGTATATAAGTCCCCGTGCTGGTGAAATTGAGCCAATAGAGAGCAAGTTTTGTTTGAGGTTCAGGGTCTTTTAAAATTCAATGTAGAGCTCCGAGCGAGTCTCGGAGTGAGTCTCTTGGGAAATGAAAAGTCATTCAATTCCTCAACTGTCAAATCCTCATTATCGACTTTCACAATATATTTGCGTCAAACTCGTCTCTCTTGTATAATTGAACTTGACTTCTCGATTCCTCCAATTTCAATTAGCTAGACGTAGCTAGACGTCTAAGGGAAAAAAGCTAGAAATTGAACGTAAAATTATTTATTACGTAAACCCACGCTGAAAAGGTATTCCATTTATGCCCATGCTATACTATTTAAAAGCTATTTTTCAATTATTCTATGCCTTAAAAGTTAGCTTTTTAATAAATGTGTTAAAAGTTAAAGTTAGAGAACTTGACAGTTCATGTTTGAATTTCTGTCTAGCTTATCCCAAGTTTAAACAAATTAGCGGCCTGTCTCTCGAACCTCAATGCGTGTAATGGGACGATAAGGTTTTGGGAGTTTCAACAAAGAATTTCATATATTATAACTTCATCAATTTTAAGCTCAAGGATGTCAGAAAATGTCCCAAATTGAATTTCCATGTTACTGGCGTCGAACGATTAAACTGAGTTCCTGTTAGGTATTCAATTTGCTTACTATAATAATATAAATTCTAATGTTTATGAAATATAGTTGGTAAGTGGAGTGTTGGGTTATTGTATTACTTGATAAGATTAAAGGGATTTAGCATAGAGATTATATAGAATTTATGAGTTTATAAACTTAAAATACTGCTTAATTTTAAAATAAGCACTTTTGATTAAAATAGAATTAAAAATAGATGAATTTTAATATGAATTTGAAAATGGTGAAAGTAGGTGATAGCGAAAACTATTTTTAATGCTAATTTACCTGTTGGATAGATGATCCGCGAATTTGTTCTGTTGGGAATCGTCGGCACTGGATTGTCACCAAACTCACTCATGTCTTTTTCTATTAATTCTCACACAAATCGAAGCATTTCTTTGTACAAATCATATTGAATATGATTTGTTTTTTATTTGAACTTAACTTTGATGTTTCTTGTCTCGTTATTTAGTAAGGATAATAAAATAAATTCAACAATATCATTTCACAAAATATTATTATAGAGGAATCTACAGTTACAATAGAAAATCGATTTCCTTCATTATGACTATATAATCTTTTTTCCAAAATGATAAATGCTTAATATTTGGATAAGAGATAAATTATAGAGATATATAGGCCAAGTTTTTATCCCTCCAAAATCATGTATGGGAGAAATGAGTGGAAAACACTAAAAATGAAAAGTTGCTCTTGAGTATTATTATCTCGGAAAACTTTCTCTCCTGTCGGTTGAGAAAATCGTTCTTATCTTTATTGTAAATATAACTTTCAAATCTCATTTGGTTTTTCCTCTCATGTTCTCTCCACATTATCTATTCGTCTATATATGCAAAATATTTAAGAGACTCTTTGAGGACAAAATCAATACAAGCAATATTGTATATAGATCGTTATAAATAATAGCGTGTGAAACAATTTCTTATCACGGCTATTTACACTTGGTTAAATTTCAAGTCCAAACTGATTCTTTTCAAACTGATTCTCTAAGGATCTTCTAAGCAAGTAAAGTAAGTCAGAGAGAAGTTTTAAGTTTTTAGGAATTGGACCAAAGGGTTTGGGATTCTGAAAGTGGATGAAATAATCCTATGGGCTATATTGTCACTTGACTCCTATCGTGTGGCACTTCTTTCCAGAGAGGAATTCTCCTTCTAAAAATACACGTCGATGTTCCTTACGCCCGTGGTGGTGTATGCTGGGGGAAGTCACGCTTTTCTGAACTCTCCGACGCTCACTTACCCGCTTTTCATCTCGGGTTCTCTTTCCTTTTTTTCGACCCGCGGGTTGGGGCAAGAGCAAACGAGACTGTATTATACTACGAGATGTTTCTCCAAAACCAACTCTCGCGAATTAAATTCATCATCAACTCCCCTTAGCTCCTCCACTTCATTCCTATCTCATCACGCCCCTTCACCTTTGGAGGAATTAATTGTGCTATGCTAAAACTCTCCTCTTCTGCACCATTGCTCTCTTCATTTTCAAACTAAACTTTCAGACTCCACTGCGTCCTTTCCCTGTACTTTCCTTGTACTGACACTCAAGTGAGTGTATTGTCTAGAAATCTCATTTTCATCCTCTCAATTTACCACTTCTGGGGAACAAAAGCTAATGAGAAAACTCAGAAAGATTTTTCTTAAAAAATTGGCAAAATTGGCTTAAAAGTTGGCAATTCATCAAAGGCTATATGATATTACATCGTTGACGATGTAAATATTGAGTTACAAAACCAATATTAAGGATTGATTGATTGAATTTCCTACTAGTAGATTTTTTAAAACTTGAATTTAAGCCTAATTTTCAATTTGTCAAAGTCAATTGCATGTAATAATGAGATGCTCAATTTAGTGTTCCAATATTTTTAAGTCTTCACTGACATAAACAAATAACAGGGATAATGAGATTGACGCAAATACTCTTAAACCTAATTGAATTCATTACTCAAGTGAGCGCATATACGTTTTCGTCAACTTATTTACGCATACGCATGTCCTTTTCCCTTTACAACCATTGATGAGAAAGTCGCACATGCAATGGCAATTACTCACATTCAGTTTACTCATTTTGAGATTTATTATTAATGCGGACATCATGTCTTGTTATTATGCAGATGATAATATAGCAATTTGCGGAGGCCCTTGCAACATTTAATTAAAGAGGAAAGGAACAAAGGAAAACTAATTGATTAACTCTTTCCTGGGTCTTGTTCGTACTTAGGGGGAGTCTGAGGCGAGTCCTCTGGGTTTCGCTTAATCCATATAGACGAACGTTTCCCACTTTAATCATCCAGCTACGACAAAGATTTACTCTCATAGGGCGTATCCTGAAAAGCCTAATTAATTTTCCCATCTTTAGCCCAGCCTTTTTCTCACAGAAACCCAGAGAGACAAATCCGAAAGTCTCCTTCATATTCCTAATTTCCTCTGCGGATTTCCCTTAAATTCTTATTTAATCCTTCAACTTAATGTAAATGTCCTCAAGATCATTTCCATATTACGACCAAATCCCTCGCTCTCCGTTTCTTAAAACCCAGACACGGAAAGCTCTGTGATGAGAAAAAGAATAGTTTGGACTCAGACTTCTTTCTTGGAAAAATTGAACAAAGTGAAACAAAGTACACGTTGGGGAATTGGAATCTCTGAGCAGACCAACAACCAGGAACGTCAAATGGAACAAAGATATAAAACTCATACTGTGTCACTGTATCCACAATGGTGTGGCAGTGTCCGTAAACCGTAAAAGACGATCCACACGTTCGGTTGGTCGCCACAAATAATCCGCAAACATGGTAAGCATAGCATAGTTAAGAATATAACCTTAGTTAAGTAAAGAATAAGAAAACTTCCACATGCTTTTGGGGAATCTTCTCAATATCTCAATGTTGATCATTATAGGAGATGTATGAGGAAGGATGCAGGTAGAAGATGGAGTTCATCAAAACAGAAAATGATGAGACTCCCAGCGTGGTCAGAGACGTATGTACTGACATAAATCTCCTCAGGTTGCTATTCGTGCAGGCGTGTATTTGGAGATAGGATTTGGGAAGAGAAATGAAAGCGATAAGGGCACCCAACCCAGGTTATCCCATTTCACCAGTTTCTCCCTATTGGCTTCTCCATAAAGAATTTCCACGTCTGTTGCATGGGAAATCAATACAGCTCTTTCACTTTGAACTAAAAAGGGCTTTACAGCCTTTTTTATCTGTATTTCAATATGTAAGCTCTTTTTCGGGGATTTGCCAGGAAATGGAGATGCGGAGCTTATTATCACACGTCCAAATTCTTCTGGGGTTTCGGAATCTTATTGTGAAAAGAACACGCAAATAAAAATATTGTCATGTCGTTATCATATAAATATCAAGATAGAATGTCAAAGTACAAAAGTAATAAGATAATATAATAATATTATGGAATTGTACAACAAGCCGAGTATTTTAAATTTTATTCGGATTTTATCGAACAATAAGGACATTCATAATGATTTGAGCTCGAAAGGAAAATAAGTTTACCCCCTGAAAATGTTTTTACATTCTTATTGATTGTTTATAATTTATTATGTTCACGTTTAACATCTCATCATCTTTGCATTAATTCAATTCACATTAGTAAATATATAACTAATGAGAATAAATGTTAATCAATATTGACTTATTTAAAGTGTAACGACTAAAATTGTACATCTCAATATAGCACATCATGAAAATTTAATTCTTTCTAAAAAATGTTTTAGATAAGTTATATTAAAAAGAACACATTAAAAATATTTTAATTATAATTTATTACGAATCAGTTTATATTGTGAAAGCTTTTATTCTTATTGTAAATAGCTTGGAATTTTTGTTTGTGTCGTGTTATCTTTATTTGACACTCTTTTCAAATAAAAAGCTCAAATCTGATCCAACTGGATACTCTTCTGTCTCCGAGCCCCTATAAGGTATATAAAATATAAAAGTAAATATAAATTTAATTCTCTAATTTTATTTTTAATTATTTTTTACAATTTGAGTAAATTACATTACTCACTGAATAAAGACTCTAGCTGGACGAAGTCCTCCAAGTGTAATTCTGTAAATATGTTTGAAATACATCATTATCTAATTGAAATTGTCTTTTCAATATTTCTAAACTAATAAAGGAGGTATGAGTAGTGAGTTGTAAAGATTATATAGTATTTAATTATTATTTACGTCTCATCCAAAACATGAAGAAAAGAGCCTTCTCGAAGACCTAGAACAGGTGGCTTTTCCGGAACCAAATGAAACTCTTTAATTCTCTGCTCTCTTGTTTCCTGAAAACGGAAAAAATTAAGATGTATTTTGGTAACTGATATCGTAAATTGATATATTACATTATTGTGAAACTAGATTGCGTAATTATTGAAGTGTGTCAAAAAGCGTTTCATTTGCTATACATACATACATTGATGAAAAATGTAAAAGTTTAGGTAATATTACCCCCATGTGTTTACTTCCGGGATCTGGATCGGCATAATGCGGGTTAATGTTGAATGGAAGAAGTTTGAGAGCATCAAATGATTTCACCTGAGTACAACCAAAATTATAGATTTTGTTAAAACTAAACATTGAACAAAAATCTTTAATCTATCAAACATTTAGTATTACATGAACAATTGGCATGTCGTTGGTTGTGCAAATCGAATCAGTCGCAACATTTGTTCTGAAAAATTATTATTTTTAAATAGTTAATTGCGATCAATTAACTATTGTTTATTCAATGTAAATAAAAATTATTACCCGGCACTAATGCCCATGTATGGAATTCCATCCTAAAATCATAAAAGTTTATTTGATAAATAAAAATTTCATTATATTATGTGCAAGAATTAATTTAATTTCTTTCATCTCAATTGAAATTAATTAAATAATGACCCTCAAAACTCGTTGGCGAATTGGCTCAAGTAAATTTTTTTCTTGGAGGAGTTTCAATAGCATGAAAGTGTTTCCACCACCTATAAAAATTCCTTCTGCTTTTGAAACAGCTTCAATGGGATCGCTTGTTTCATTTAACCCAGTAATTTTAAATCCTATAAAATAATTTACGATTTAGTCAAACTTCAAAAATTTATAATTAATCAATTTTTTGAAAAACATTTGTACTAAATTATAATTAACTATCTTATATTTTATTATTATTATTATTTATCCTTACCCCATTTGCTGAGCTCAGCTCGGGCCTTTTCTGTGTATTCTTTTTGACAATCGACACCAGCATATGGCACAAACAAAATTTCTTTTACTCCATTCCTAAAATTGGGATTATTTTGTAAAAATTTTTCTTATAAATATTCTACAATTAGGCATCATAAATCAAATATTTAACCAAATATTAAAAAACCATTATGATATATTAAAATTATTATTACTTTAAGAAGAATTCATGAATGTACTCCCTCGCATACTCGAGCCATCCAGATCCATGAAGAGTTGAACAGGAAAGAAGAAGCAATTTCCTCATCTTAGGAGGATTATTTTATATAAAATCTGTCAAAAAAGATCTATATTTACATAAAGAACAATTATTTTATAAAGATTTGAAATTAATAAATATAATATTTTATAAGACAAAAGATGTCATTTTATTTCAACCCTTAAACAAACGTTCTGCTTGTGTAAGTACTGTAAGTATAAGCTAATTAATTAACATACAATTTATTATCTAACATGCCCATATAAAATTGTATAATCTGTTATCATATTCAATGGATAATTATATTAATGTTTTCTTGATAAAATTTAAAAATACAATCAATGCACCAATTCTAATTTAAAAGTTTTTGTCATTTTTATTATGTAAAGCTAGTTTAAAAGTGAGTACTAGTTTGTAGGCACCTTATGTAACAAATTTCATTAATTTTAAAATCGTAATCATAAACCAGCTTGACATTTGAATGAATAGTTAGAAACAAGTTTAATTCCTTATAGAAAAATTATCATTATCAAACCTGACAAGTGATTTGATAAAAAGGTACTTAACAAAGCAAATCATTACATGACAAGAATTGTGTCTATTCAATTATATTATTTCAAACATTCAATATGCATTTGCTAATAGGTTTCGAAAATATAATGCAAAATAGTTTATCAGTATAACCAAATTCAAAAAACCTAATAAGTACTCACAGACTCGTAGTTAATTTTGTTGAATACACGAACTCTTAATTAAAATATAAAACTAATTAAAATATTATATAGTAAAATTAGAGAAAAGTAATTTGTTGTTAGAGATATTAATTGTCATTTAATTTAATGTCAGTAATTACCACATTACCGGTATAGACGAATAGAACAGTCAAAAAGTTTATCGATCCAATTCCAATTTCCAATCTAATTCGCGTGTCGAAGATAAGAGATAATTTATGAGAAAAGAATAATTGCTACAGATTAAATACAATTAAAATTTTTCTCCTCTCCCTGAATCTATTAATGATAATAAAATGAATGAAATCTCCGGAAACTCATTCACTCGTTTTTGCAAGTTGCAAGAATTCGCAAGTTTCACAAGTTTGTTTTTGAATTTGTGTGTTTCGATGTCATGGTGCGTGATGTAGCAATTGTCTGTTTGTCTCATTTATACTATTGAAAGCATCCTTAGTTTATATACTGCTGATGAGAAATGCCAAAGTTAAAACAATTAAATGAAAACGTTATGGAAACGTTAAATGATAAAAACATGTAAAATGAATTCATATCATTATGAAATTATGATTACCTATACAAAAATACTAATTTTTATGTAATAAATAAAAGCAATTTGATCAAAAACTGTTTAAAGAAATTTTAAATTGAGATATATTTTATTCATTCAACTGTACGGTGAGGATTATTGGATATTTATAGAAGATATTAAGAAATATTAATAGTTATTAATTATGTTGGAATAAGTTAAGAATGTGTAAATTTTTTAATTTAAATATAAGGTAAGTAATTTCTGACTAAATCGATAGTGCTGATTATGAATCTGAAGGAAATTTGCGTCGGTCACTTTAAATAAAAAGTTATAGACAATTAAAGTTAAATGGTTTAGCATAGGGATACATGCATTGAGCCGGCTCTTTCTTACCTTCTTCACAAGCTTCCTCGCACTTCCTCTCAAGTTCTTGATTGATCATTGTTTAAAGCTTGCAATGATTTACCAAACCTAACCTAACCTAAAATAATAGAAATATTAATTAAAAATAAAGTATCTGTCAAATTAGATTAGAAAACTAAATTGGGTATTTTGAATTTTACCACGTACGCGTACCTATGCCTTAACTAATAAACCTTTTATGCTCATAATTTTTTTTATTTCAAGTAACCGACGCAAATTTCCTTCAGATTCTTAATCAGAACTATCGATTTAGTCATAAACCACTTACCTTATATTTAAATTAAAAAATTTACATATTCTTAACTTATAGCTAAATGTAGATACTATATAAGGTAAATACAACTATATAAATTATGTAATTAACATCAAATGACATTAAATAAACTTTGGCACAATTTATTTTTAAACATGTTAATCTGTTGTGAGGTATCTTCAGAACTTGAAATTGATTTGTATACATTAATAGAAAAAATATTTTAATTTAACTTATCTAATGTTTAATTACTATTACTAATTTATTATAAAATAATAATATTAGAAATATAATTATATTTGGTTTCAGAAATGCAATGAAGATTATATCTTTTATTGATAAAATTATTAATTTTATTTATAATATTCTTTAATAACTTCAAATATGTATCTTATTTATAAAAATTTAAATAAAGAATTAATAACCGTTCGTTATTGTTAATACACTAATGATAATGAACATGTATCGAATTTGTGATTTTTAATAAAGATATTTCGACATTGAATGAGATTGTATATTGCAAATCAAAATATCAAATGCATTTATATTGACTGTAAAAAAAATTATAATGAACATAGAAAAGAGCTTTACGCATTATTTAATAAAAATTCAATTTGATTTAGATATTTACAATTTACATAAATATTACTACGCAGAAAAAAGTAGTAAATTGAATGTGAAATGAATAAAACGAATTTCATAACAAGAAGAGACATTTGCTCCACTCTAGAAATGGATTTATAGTAATGGTAATTGAAAGGTGGAGATAATGAGAAGGAGATTTTGAAACTGTTCCTTAATTATCCTATTTGATATGGCGCAGAGCTGCGGTCCATTCAGACCAAGAGAATGGAATTCAGAGACAGAAAAGTGGAATAATACCCCATTGTGTTTTTCATTCGCACTTGCACACCTTCACTCATGTACACCCAACGTGTGGTTTATAATGGCAATCAGCAGAGAGGTCTCGTTCACTTTGACCTCTTCACGTTTCTCCCAGCAACTTCCATTGTCAATTTAGTAAGAAACCAAAAGCCTCTTTAACACACACGACACTCCATGATAGTTTTCCATTTAATTTAGTATTTAAACACTTTTAATACAATTGCACCTTTACATTTGTACATTCAACAATGTTAAGTAAAACATTACAAACCTTGTGTATTTCTTAATTAAGTTATTTTATATTAAATTATATATAATACCCTTACTTGTTTTATAGTATATAGAAAAAACATTACGAGATTATAAAAAGGCTTAAAAAGAACATGATATAAATAATTGGAAATGATGAAGAGTTTAAAAGTTATTGAACTAAAATAATAATAATAATAATAACCTATTTTTCTTTGTCAGTCTATTTCATATTCTATGTAAGTATTATTATGGTTGTGAGGTATCTTAAGGGAAACTAGTAAAAAATAATTGATTGTTATTGTTCAATTTACATAATGCATAATGAAATGATTATAAAGGGTTGAAGGCGTTGAAGCTCGAACGACCTGAGAGCTTTCTCAGACATAAAGACAAAATATATAATAAGAACTGTCAAATTGTATTATAAAGCATTACACGCTTGTTAATATGTTCTTTGTTGTCAATACTGTCTTCCTACATATTTGAAGTCTCTCTGTGCAGCAAATCCATCTTTTCCGGCATTGTAGTGAATGACTCTTCGAATGCCAAAGGGATCCACATAGCCAAAGGACCCAACTCGCTTGGACCCTTCAGATCGCCCATCCCGCTCCGTTTCTTCTTTATGATATTGATGAGGGATTTTGTAGATAAAACCCGTTCCGCGGAGTCGCAACGGACTTGTGTATTTGCGAAATACATCTTCGGTAACGTCTTCACCATCTACATTTTATAATAATTGCATTTTAATTTTAATTTCATTCCATACATAAATTAAACATTCAAAAAGTATTCCTTGAATATAATAAATAAAAATGTTAGATCATAATATGCATAGTTGCATACTAATAAAGATATTATTAATTATTATGATTAAACTGTTTGCAATAACAATAATCAATATTTTGAGAATGTCGAAATATACTAAATTAATTAGCTAAAAATTAAATTATTCTATTTTAATTTATTAATCGGAATGAAAATGATTGAAAATAAGTTGCAATGCATTATGAAATTACCGGCTAGGTTTCACCGTGGGGGAGTAAGGGGAAATATAAAACTTTCAAACCTAATCTAACAACGTATAAATACATACTCCGTACATTTCTAATGACACTCATTTTACTTTGTTAGATTAGGTTTGAAAGCTTCTTATTTCCCCTTACTCCCCCAAGGTGAAATCAAACCGAAATTACCAATATTCTTTATAGAGTCCATAAATCCGGAATTTCTCGTAACAGGAACATAAGTGACATTTTTTGAGTCTGCGAATCCAAGAGCGGATTTCGCAATTGGGCGACGAACCACGAGGATGGGATTCTTCCTATTTCTACTAATGGTGTTTGAAGGTGTAACTGCCAAATTCCTCACGGAGGCTTCACCAATCAACGGGACTTCAAAAGTATTCGGTTGGTTTTGAACTCTCGTCGAGTGTTTCATCGGCGTGTGTTTGAAATTCGGCTCTTTGACCAATTTCATCTTTTCTTTGTCTGACTCACCAAGGGAATTCGGGCCAACGAATTCCATCGTGGATTTCACCACGCGATATCCCTTGGAGTCAGCAATGTAATCTGTCATTCTCAAATACCCGCTCGTGTCCACCCATCCATATGACCCGATTACAGACCCATCGTCCAGCCGACGTTCTTTCCTGTATTGTCCATTGTATGTTTGGAATTTGAAAAAACGTTCTTTGCCCTCGTCAGTCTGAATGTGATATTGAGTTGGAGAATTGTTGAAGCCAGAAAGAGCACCGTTGGCTTCATTTGGCCATGTTACCATCTGAAATGAAATACACTTTATTTATTGCCCATATCCAATGATTTCTTGTCGTTTATTGGTCATGCAAATTGGATGTGCACTTATCGTTCATTTTTAATGCCACGTGACGACAAGTCTTGTTAAAGTTAAAAGTCTTGTTAACAAAATTGTGAAAATTGCTTAGGGCAATTTAAAGATTAATGGTATAAACAAAATTTCTAATTTGCATTTCTCCACGTTATAACAGTCATGAGGTCAAGACACACACGCAGAATGTCATTAATTATAATTTCATGCTTCGTCATCAAAATTTAAATATTTGATTAGAAAGAATTCTTTATTGGAGTTAATTTAATTTATTTAATTGATATATAATATAAATAGATTCCTCGAGATATTCTCAAGATGTTTACAGTTAGAATATTGATTTCGTATTACGTCCTATATAGTCTAAAGGACAGGAGCTGAAGGACAAAAAGGAGTAAAATATTCATTTATTAACTATCAATTGTTAGTGCATTTATAGACACGCAAGGCTGAGTGATGCATTAAAATAAATGTTTGAACAATTATCTTAATGCGTTGGTTAAAGGAGCAATAACGGGGATGTTTCTCCACCAACACCCAAATGATCTTCTTTATCTATATAAATTTACAAGGGCCAAGGATCTTGTTTTTCCCCGCCTACACGAAATCCTCAAGTGAGATTATGTACTTGGATTCAATCGGGATGTTCCTCATTTCCTATTTCAAATCACAGAGATTGAATATGTGTTCGTCCTTGGGCGTCGCCGCAATTCCCACGCTTCAAATCCTCAAACACTCACCCAGCCAAAAGAAAAAATAAGGATATGCTTTGAGGACTCAAGAATCCATGAAATGACTCGCTTATTAACTCACCAATTTTTAACCTTTTACTTAAAAAATATCTCAAAATCAAATGATACACTTACTCAATTTTTTTCAAAAAAAAATTCACAATTACTTAATATTTTCATTTTGAATTTCTCGATATTACAAATAACACTAAATATTAGGTCCCTCCTTTTTCCCCCCAAACATGGTAAAATCTATAAAGTATTTATAAAGGCGTTTACAATATTCAATATAACGAAGGCTTGAAATTAGATCTAAATAGTTAAAAAATGGAAAAGTACTATTAGTGATCTTCCATACATGTGAAGCTTTTTGTCTGTGATCGTGATTTGGATCATTTGGATGTCATGAGCTGATGAGAGGACAAGTTGAGAGCATTTCCCAATCGCGGCTCACTTTTATCACCTCAATTAGGCGTAGAATGAATTGGTCAACTTTCTACCCCTGTTACAGATCCGTTCAAATGAGCCATTGGCTATTCAACCACTAAATCTTTCATTTTTCCATCAATCACCATTCACTTATACACCATTAATTGGCCTTCTACTTATAGATTCCCGATTGCATATTCCTTTCAAGATATAATTTACTCCATAATGTGAATGCCCTTATATGGTTAAATAGTCATTTGCAAATAAATATAATCGCATTTCAATGCAATATATACAAAAATATATTATAATATATATTACTTACTTTAAATATTTATAGTATAAATTTGGAGTATCTGGTTTTGGAAATTATTTAACATTATATTAAAGGATGCATACAAGTAAATATAATAATCTAAATAAATAAGAATATATTTTAAATTAGAATGATTTATAGAGAAATTCTCATACTAGGTGCAAAATAATATACGTAAAGTAGATATATTATAGTAAATAGGTGTGTAAATTAAAAGATGCTTTTTAGATTCCTCTTCATCTGTCAGGGTTTTGGATCGAAGAATGACAGATGAGTGGATAGGAGTTCAATTGATGAGGAAAAAGTTGGCTCATTCCTTCCATTCACTCTCATTTTCATGTCTATTGGAAGAAATGAAAATTCAATGACGATCGCAACTCTCACATATACCATTCGATCTCATCTAATGAGCTTAATGTTAAAGAGCAATCTATAATATAGTAGTAAGTAGTAAAGAATCGAATACTCCTTCACTCTTTCAGTATACTTTACAAGAAGTAGTTCCTTCATATTTAAACTATACCACCTTTGCCTGTTACAGATACACACAGACGACCAATATACTTTTGTGTTATGCTTCAGTTTCCCTTTCATTTTATATCCTAACTTTAATGATTTTTGTTATATTTTTTCTTCTCCATTTAATCGATAAAAAAGGACACAAAAAATTATAACATTTATCAAAATAATCATAACCCACTTATATTATTATTAATATATTTAATTTAATTATTTTATCCTTAGCTTTAAACATTACTACATAAACTACATGATAGAGCATTAGAGCTACATTTTGTATTTTTTATTAATTGCCCATACATGTTTAAGATATAATTATATATAATATAATGAAATTTATGTATTTTTGCCAAAATATTTCGCTCTAGCTGAGATAATTAAATAAAGAATTAAGCATTAAAGGAATTAATGTTTAATTCCTACAATCATATAATTAGAGGTGGAAATAACTCAAGGATTTCTTTATCTCATTAATAAGGTGTAGTTCCATAATGAGCATCCGTTCACTCAATGCATTTAACTCAGCTACTCCTCCCTCCATCATAAACTTCTCAATTCTCTTACATTCCTTTTTTACTTCACAAGTCTTAAATGTCTTAATGGGTGGAGCACAAAAGAGGATAATATATTCAAATTATTTTTCTCATTCTCAAAGATCCAAATTAACGCATTAAATTGTCAATTAAACTTTTTTGTCTTAATTACATTTTATATTCCTCTTTTATTGCAAAAAATATTGAGATGTGAAACGCCAGATAACTTTCAAAAACAAAATACCAAAAAAGTTAGTTAAGAAAATCTCGAGTTTCTTTATTTTCCAACCTTTACATTCTCTGCAAGATCAATAGTGCAATTGTTTTTTAATCCTTTAAAACTTGAATTTCGAATATCAAGCTTTTATATAACCATTTATTATTATTTAAATCATTATGTTCAATTTATTGACATCTGATTGTGATCAAAGGAGTTTTACATAAAAGTAAAAGTGAAGTCATAGGACAATGAGCAATAAATTTGATTTTTACTTACAAAAATATTTAAATTTTCAGGATGTAATATATAGTGATTCCTTATGAAAAAAGTCGATTGAATATGATAATTCTTGTAAGCATTTATAATGTAAATACTTCTTACAAGAACAAGTTTGGCAGTTGAAGGCGACGTTAATTACACGAAACTTTACGACAGACTTATTATAACCAGACATAAGTACTTAACCATAATTTTTATGTCGAAGAGTTTTTACATTTTTTTAAAATCAATTTTTATTTTCTTTATGACTCGGATAATACTAACCAAGTTTATTTTCAATGATGATGACCTGCTAAGATGACCTAATTGGTATTACATTTTAGCGCCTTTATATGCCTAAGTTTTTATTACATCTTAAGATTGAGAATATAATAAAACCTGACTTTTAGTCATAACAATACATTTTACATTTATCAAACAATTCATGAATAATTTTATTGGCAATTTAAATTAAAAGAGATTTTTAGAAAACATTCAAAGGAAAATTTTAATATTCTTTTCAAGACATTTCTTTAATACGAGAAAACTTATTTCTCATCTACAAGACCAGTATGAGCTTGCATGTATAGGGTTATACATATATATTATATTCATTTTTCTTTTCCTTTATCATAATGTCTGAATGCATTAATGTAAAGGCATTGTTCCATATTGATAGTGAATAGAGAAGAATTGGTTTTTGTGAGGAGAGGAGAAATTGAAAGTGAATTTTACGAGTTCACAATTTTGGTCTTCTTGCCCTGCATTGTTCTTAACTCATTTCCTCATCTCCATTACGGAATTCTTTCCTGCCCTCAGCCAGTTCCCCTGTAGCAACCCTTCCAATGAAGATTATGCGTTTCGTGTGAGAGTCGTGAGGAGCCATTCACATTATGTGACTCTCATCTCCCATTTAAATTCCCATTCCTCTTCAAGATGAGTTGAGAGCGAAGGCGAGCACTCGAATGACACGAGAACAATGCAAATAAGTACAAGGGTCTTGAAAAGGTTAAAACAACCTTATGTATCAGACTTACTTGATGCAGATGCAAAGGAGCAAGCATATAGCAAGAACACAAATCCACGGTTTGTCAAACAATATAGACTTCTTGAGGTCATTTCATTCTTTAAACCTCCAACGTGGAGTCTTCAATAAGTCTTTATCATTTTTATATGACCCTTTACAGATAATCCCCACGTTGGAGAATAAAAAATGCACAAATTGCTCATGGACCTTCTGACCTCCCACCTGCTATGATTCAAGACTTTGACTCATCCATAAATCTTATTCTAGAAATATCCTTCCTCTCCTCGTCTCATCATTTCTTAAGCGATGATGCAAATTATAGATTTCCCTCTCTAATACTTTTTAATTCATGCGTAATAATAATAGTAATAGATGTGGATAGAGAAGGCTAAAGATATGAATGATCACTGAAAGGTGTATCATAGATAGATGGGAAATAATTAAAAGGAAAAACATGATTTATGAGCAAAAGATCCCTTTAAATATGATGACTAACTCAATCGTCAGGATTATCTCTAATCTGTAAGAGAATGAATAAATCAATTAAGAATGCGTGTGAGAGTTCAATAAAGAAGTGACAGTGTCATAGATAGCCATCAACATGTGTATTCATATTCGCTTTTTACGTCTAAACATGGTTTTACCAATTTATGTCGCTTTACATGGATAAAGTTGCGTAATTTGAACATTATTACAACATTTCATTTGGTGAACCTTATAAGGAATTCCCACACTATCCCTATTATATCATATACACAGGAAAACTTACATATCAGAATTTACTAATTACTAATAGCTAACATTACTTTCTTGACTCATTAACCTTTGGCCTTTAAAATAAATATAACTCTATACAAATAATACCTAACCATATATAAATTATAAAAAATGTTGTTCTAATATTAAACTTAATTACACTACCCGTTGAATAATAACTGCAAACCAAGTGTAGCTAATATGTATTTAATAATATGGAATTAATTAATTATATTAAATGTTTCTATTATTTCTTAACGTAAAAGTAATTTAAGCTTCTTAAATGTATAATGAAAAGAATTGAAGATTTGAATCGAGGCATAAAGTGACCTGTCCTTTGGTTCTTACTTTTATATAATGGTAAAGGTTATTGGGAAAAGATAATGGACGAAAGAAGGTGAAGTAAAACTTCCTTGAGCCACTGCGGGATTCTCCGCTCCTCTCGACCTCCACGTGAGCCAATTTAAACAAGGCAAGGAATTCATGAAAAATTACATGCACAAAGTTTATTTAATGCTCACTTTCCTCACACTCTATAAGTAATTCTATCTTCAACATTTATAAATCAAGAGTTGAGTTATAAACGATCATTGAATAATTCAAAAACGAGACAGGAGTCCACTTCTCACCCATTTTAAAATCTACATAATATTATGTAAAATCTTTTTATTTAAAAAGATTAAATAATTTTCATAAGGAAGTTAATTTAAGTGTAATTAAGTAGGTAATAATTTCATAATAAAATTTGTTGTTGAATAAGTTGTGTAAATGAGGTTTTAAGCTTAAGCAAAAAAAATTGAAATTGAGATGCAAATTCTATAGATTTAAAATTGAAAGTGCACGAAAGCTCTTAGAGTCCGAGACCACAAGTCATGAAGTCGAGAATGTGTAAAAAGCGTATATTTCCATAAAAGTCAAGTGGCGATTCTTTTAAATCTTTTTTCCATCTCCATCTTCATATAGATTGAATTTAAAGGTTCCGAATGGGCACTCAACCTTCTTCAACTCAAATGAAATGAAACTGTCGAACATGGAATTTGCATCAACTTCCAAGTCGACCAAGAAAAAACTCCGAACATGAAAAAAACATCACGATTCTTATAGGACGAAGGATGAGCATTTGAATCAGAATTCACCTTGCAAGATGAATATAAGTAGTAGAGCTAAGGGAAGGGATGTAAAGGAAATCTCTTGGTCGACCATCCTCTAAACTCCAAATAATTAAATATACAAAGTTCCGCATCATCAACTTTCTCTTTCATTCTCCACTTCACTTTGTTAAAGATCTGTGATCTTAAACCCTTTTACTATTATATACTATTTCCTCCATTCTCTGCCTACAACAAATTACAAGAAAATTAACAAACACACAGTCATCTTTTCAATCTCCAAATCCATTTTTCCTACAACAATCCCCCACGTTGTTAAAATAAGCTTTTGAACGAGCAATTTAATCAGCTAAGACCGCTTGACGAATTTCCTTTTTTGTTACACTTTAATTCAAATTAATCACAGTCTTTCTTTTGTATGTTTTTAAGCTTAAATCTCTACCTGTATCTTATTATTTTTATATGCTTTTTAATACATTTTATACACTTTCTGTATATAAATACACACAAAATTCGTATTTAAATACTGGCATTATAGACCATCGTAAAAGTAAAAAATGAAAAGAATCATAAAACATTTTTGTGAAACATTTAACGTACAATTAGCATTTAAAAGATGCAATTTTATCATTATTTTTTATGTTTGGAATTATATCTTAATATAGGAAGGAACCGCAAAGTACCAGGAAAATAAAAGAATCCAGCAGGTATAATAGTATTCATCTGGACTCAGCATTTGGAAAATGAGATGAGGTTGTACTTATATATATATTATGTATATGTATGTATAAGATGGAAAATGTATGGTTTCTAATGGTATAATCTCTTTACCAGTTTTAAAAGTGAAGTGATTGAGGTGCGTGACTCAATGCCTTAATTGAGGATTTAAGATTCTTCATTTTTTAACAAAGGTATTTAAGCGGGTTATGGAATTAGTCATGTAGCCGACGGATGTGGCGACTCGCCGCCTTCCTCAATTTGTGCTTATGAACATTCTATTACACCAGTGCGGTTGACCAGGTGCGGTTAATGGAATTCTTAATTCTGTAAGTTGTTGAGTAACAAAAGCTTCCTTTTCAATAACTGCGACTTTACTATCTTTTTATTCCAATTTTTTATTGTTTTTCTAATAGGAAATCTCAGATATAATATAGACAGATATTAAAATAAGCTATACGAATATTTGGCACCATTTTCAATTAAATGTAAAACGAACTTGGTTATATGGAAATTAATTTTATGAATAGACAATAATACAAGTACTTACCATGACTAGAATACAAAGTTTGGTATTTTATCATATACCAAAAATAAAGTGAATTCAATACATAAAGACCCAATTTTACCCAATTAATAATCTTATACATTGTTAGGATTACTAACAAATGATGCAAAATATAATATGAATGATAAAATAAATGCGGAGCTACTGTATGATTAAATAAGATATTCATTTCTAAATATTAACAAATACTAAAAGGAATTGCTTACAGCCAACCAAAGGGCCGAGAAGAATAAAAACTCCATGTGTGTTTATGTTGAGTCTGAATCTCACTTCACGTGTTGAACCACATGCGAGCAGAGTTTTGTTCAAACTGCTTGGGAATGCTCATTCGAGTTCTGTTTTGTTCCTTGGTATTATGGAGTGAACGTCAACTCAAAACTAGTGAACTGAAAGTGAAGAGGTGGAATTCAACGCTTGCCCTTTTCATCATCTCAAACCCTTAACAAGATTCTCTTGTGGGTGTCGGCCAGTCTTGAGGGGGAATTCCTATACACTTACATTGTGCTAATTCATTTTCTTCTTATAAAATGTCAATAAGCGGTAATAATCTGATGACTACATAGCTTTATTTATTATCAAATATGAAGATTATAAATAATTTTAATTAAATATTGAGAAATAAGAATTTTTCAATTTAATAATTCTTAAAAGAAGAATATTTTTTAAATGCAATAATATAATTAATCTTTAATCACTTTTTGAAGTTTTTAGGACATTCATATTAGGGGTAAATGGAAGCAATTTATACTTCCCTCTTTTATTATTCAATGAAAACTTATTCATATGCCTCACATAAAGAAATGTGACGTTAGCGTAAAATACCATCCAACGGATTTCATGAGTAATCATACTAAGTATTTCCCATGTTCCTAATGTAATTTTTTTCAACTTAATTATTTTATAATTAAAAAAGTTGTCAAAAGAAGCAAAATGTTAAGGTCCTAAAAGATATTTCAAATATTGGTCTATACAGGAAAAATAGTTTCAGCGTCGGATCTCATCGGGCAAAAGCCCGTCTAAAAAACACAGAGTTTTAACCCTTTGAGTACACCTCACTCCCCACAGTGTGCCTATTAATTTAGATTTCATAAGTGCCGAATAAATTTTATTATTATGTATACATAGGCAAAACCTGTTTTTATTTATTTCATTTAACATTGCATTTTGTTCAAACCGAACATTCCTTAATTCAATTAAACATTAATTATGACCTTTTGTAATGTAAAATGAATACAATTAATCGAGATTATTATTAATTCATGTTATGCGACTTAATTAGAAAGGACAAATTATAGACTATATCAAGTTTTATTCATTATAAAGGGAGTTCAAAATAAAATCGAGCGATATTAATCGATATTTACAATAAATTGTCATAATATATAATTTATTTAATATATTCAAAAACAATAAATTCATATAAAATATCCTTAAACAATTACAATCGAACAGATTAGATTATTATTATTTGATTTGTATATTAAAAATGAATTAACATCTCTATTAATAATAGAGAGTAATGTATATTTATGCATATTTATACAATTATTTTATAATATGAGTAGAATTATTTTTATAGCTTTTATTGCATTGCGGTGAGCATATCTAATTTGCTATATAATAACGGGTACAAACGGTACAATAAGGTAAGTATTAAATATAATAAATTGGCAATACATATTGTACTTTTAACGTTAGCACT